>PVJA010003911.1:0-30706 GCA_004027025.1 Myocastor coypus | reverse complement strand
CATGTATTTAGTGTATTTAGTACAGAGTCTACAGGGTCTCACTATGTAGATCTCACTCGTAGTGATTCTCCTGTTTTCAACCTTCCAAGCGCTGGGATTACAGGCATATGCCACCACGCCCAGTCTCAATTAGCCTGTGTGATCCTCGCACAGTATGGCGAGGATCAAACCCTGCCATTCTTCTGGCATCTGGGTCTTAAGCCGAGTTGTTATAACGTGATCTTGATCTTTTGTAGCCATCTTGATGGTTTCTTGAAGACTCCCTAGTTTCTTGATAAACTGTGGACAGCATATATAGCATCTTTTCAATTCATCACAGATAACCTTATGAGCTTATCAGTTTCATTTCACTTTTTTTAAAAAAAAGAATACAAAATAGTGATAGAAAAAATTACAAGATTTCACTAAACAAAATAATAGAAATTCAACAGTGGTTGCTGTATATACAGAATTAATGAGTCAAAGAGTTGATCATTTTCCTTTCTTTTTAGTGTTCTTCATTCTAGTTTAAAATTTAATCGTACTTACCACGATGTACCTTTTAAACTTGCCTTCCCTGACCACCCCTTTGATACTTCTCAAATCTTTAGCTTTAGGAAGGCAGAGCCACGATTTTTTTCACTGCCCCTTATCCCTGCCACTTAGCATAGTATGATACATATAGTAAAAGCTGAATGCATTTGTTTTCAAAATGAATGTTTCCTAGCAACATAAATAACCATCTTCTCTGCAAGTTACATATTGGATTTTTATTTAAAAGTTATGTTTTCTTATTCACAGAAAATCTAATTTGTGACTTACTTGAAACCCTATAAGTGTTTTCATTATCATTTTAAGTTGTCAACTATTTCATCCAGCCTCTCCACATCATTAGAAGCCTATCCTGATGGTTTCCTTTGATTATCCCTCATACTATTAGGGCCTGCTTTGATATACTGTGATTTTTCCATCTTTGCACCTTGGGACATTAGTATAGCTTCCAATGCCTTAAGTCTGGGTGGTGATCTCAAAAAGTAGAAGATTCTATGGGCTAGCAATGTTGAAATTAGTAAAGTGTCAGTCCTCTATTGAGAAATCAGCACAAAGCTGTTCTGCAGCTTGTTCTCCATTTCAAGGTTGAAAGAAATCAACCCTACCATTTCGCTCTTTCTCAGTTTTCCTGAAGCCAGAGAAAATAGGCACACTCCTACGACAGTACTGATTCTTGTCTTAATGGTCAAAGATCTTTAAGGCCAATTATTCCCAGGATTTCAACACAGATTGTGCTCTTCTGATCTTGAGATTCTTACTGGGCCCAGAGGAGACAATATCCTATAACTTTCTCTGTGTGACACCAGCCAGACACGGCATACCCCTCCCCTAGATGCTGCAAGGCTTAAGATAATTGGATAAGAGTCTTAGAGGTCAGCTTCTGTTTGACAGAGTGACATTTTATGTTTTATTTAATTTACTTTATTTATTTATTTATTTATCTATCTATCTATTTATTTATTTATTTATTTATTTTTGTGCCAGGAATCAAACTCAGGACTTTGTGCATTCCAGGAAGATGCTTGAGCCACTTAGCTATATCACTGGCCCACAGTGACATTTTATTGCCTCTTAAACAAATTCTGGATATTATCTATACTACATTTTGCCATTTATTATAACAGCAAACTTGTCAAAATTTAATTATTCTCACTTAGTGTTCTATTAAGTACAAGAGAAAAGCAAACTATATAATCTAGAGTGAAAGCATAAAAGCTACATCGTGTGAATTACCTTTGTTTTCTTTCACTGTAATTCATCCAGTAGAGTTAGCAGCTGTGCTCTCAGGAAGGGCTCCTTTTCAGAGCCTAAGATCAGAATCACATATATTCTCAAAAAGATTTGTTGAATAAATTATTAAGTATGAGTGAATGAGTAGTGATGCAGTTAAGAGCTAAAAAGCAAAAGCATTTTCCAACTTCAAAATTCCAAGTTACAGTAATTCAAATTTGAAGGAAAGGAAAGAATCAGAAGAGAGTTCTTTGATCTTTTCTGTTGTGTATTTCTTTAAACTAAAAAGATTGGAAGCATATAGAGCAGATGCTAACATTTGTGCTGATTGGGAGGGTTCCTAAAATTATCGACAGGTTTACTGAATCACAATAATGAAAAAGGACTCACAAGGGCTGGGAAGATAGGTCGGAGGTCTAAGCATTTACCTGGCAAGTACAGAACCTGGATTCAATCCCCAGTACTACAGACATGCTAGTCGTGCAATCCCAGGTGTGCTGTGCCAGCCACTAAAACCATGGTGGTGCGTGCCTGTAATCACAGCACTGGGGAGGCTGAGACCAGAGGATCACTATGAGTGTTGGATCTGTGTAGCCAAACCCCATACTAAATAAACAAACAAACAAATAAACAAAATATTTTTAAAAGGACTAACAAAAGCTTCTATACATATTATTATGAGTTATTACTGGGCCAAAAAAAATGCACAGATTCAAATTACCAAATGCAATTGGGCCCACAGGGCTCAAGAGAGACCAAACACAATCTTTCTATTGTCTTTTTCCACTATAGTCATTAAAACAATGCTTAATTGTCTCAGGATATATATATAATTGCCCAAAAGGGAATCTCAGGCCTTGGCTCCTAGAATCAGTCATAGAGACAAGGCATGGAGCACTGAATGACCAGCTTTAGCTATTCAAATTGCCACCTCAAAGAGCAAACTGATACTGTATAGCTCAGGACTTTTTTTTTTTTTTTTTTTTTTTTTTTTTGTGGGATCAGGGTTCGAACTCACGACCTTGCACTTGCCCAGCAGGCACTTGTGTCTCGGAGCTATCTCCCCAGCCCCTAGCTCAGGATTTAAAAGAACAAAAACAGGCATTTAAACTAAGTGTGCTGGGGCCGGCGGGATGGCTCAGTGGTCTAAAGCGCCTGCTTGGGAAAGCTTGGGCGGCTTCAGGGACCACGGTTCGATCCCCGGCACCACATGCTGAGCCAGCCCTGCCCTCGGGGTGGGCTGAGCCAGCCATAAAAATGAGTGAATAAACAAACAAAGGTTCTGAAACAAGAAAAATAATTAATTAATTAATTAAAAAAATAAAAATAAACTAAGTGTGCTAATATGTGCCTATAGTCCCAGCACTTTGGGAAACTGAAGCAGGATGATCCCAAGTTCAATTTCAACTTGGGTAACAGTGAGAGAAAGCCTTAAAAAGAAAGAAAAAAATGTTTTAAATGTGTAGGCATATAGTTGAGTAGCTCAGTGCAAAGCTCCGAATTATTTGAGAGAGAGAGAGAGAGAGAGAGAGAGAGAGAGAGAGAGAGAGAGAGAGAGAAGAATATAGAAAGAAAAAAGACATTTACCATAAATCACACTGTCAATAAAACCTACCTGGCAGAGGTTGATGCTTCAACTATAAAGCCATTCTTAGAGCAGAAATCTCAAAGTCCTATCTCCCAGGATCTAATCAAGAGCCAGTGTCTTATTTGGCATGTATAATATTCATATGATGCAATCTTGTTAATTACTAATTATTAATACTAAAATATCTGAATAGTACAATTATCTTTACTTTTCATTTTTCCCCCTTTAAAAATCACATGTGGGCTGGGCGTGGTGGCTCACGCCTGTAATCCCAGCACTCGGGAGGCTGAGGCAGGAGGATCGGTGCGAGTTCGAGACCAGCCTGGGCTACAAAAGTGAGCTCAGGACCAGCCTCAACTGCATAGCGAGACCCTGTCTCAAAAAGACAAAAAAAAAAAAAAAAAAAAAACAACATAAAAATCACATGTGTTCATAGGTGGGAGGCTAAATCACAGGTGTGTGATACTATAAGATTTGTAGTACTAGATTCCTTTACTAATTAGTCTTGAATAATTCTTGGTGTGGTCAAAAGGATTCACTTAAGACAGAGTTTGGTACCAGAAGTAGGGTTGCTACTGTGATGTTATCTAGCTATGTGGTTCAAGAAGAGTTTGAAAATATTTAAAGATACATCTGGAGAAGTGGCCCTCCGATTCTCTCAGCAGAATTTGATGTGAGAAGTCCATAATATTGACTATATAACCCAACCAGTAAAGACCAGTATCAAGAGGTTTCACTTGTTTAAAATGACTCCACTGCCAGTTGAACTCCTGACCATGTGTTCCCATGTGGCAGAAAATTAGTCTATTTCTTACTCCTTCCTGAGATAGTGCAGGAATTTGAGATTAAGGACAGTGGACTAATCAGGCAAAAGAAATTTCAAGACAGTTTAATATTGTGCTTGTGTGGTTATGTGTGTGTGTGTGTGTGTGTGTGTGTGCTAAATCCAACAAAATGATCTTGAAAGTTTTTAGTTTGTTCAGAAAAGAAGCTCTAGTAAAGCTTCAGACTGCAAATATTAACAGAAGAGAATTTAGTTGCTGAAAGAATTGTCATTAAAAAGCAAAGTACTTTGGAACTGGACAACGAAAATGATAACTTGATGATATCACCAAGAACTAGCAAATCTACACTCTTTGCAGCCTCAGAATTACAACTGTGAAAACCTTTGTTTTAAGAAATCCAGGACAGCACATTCCAGAATGCTTATGGCCTAGGGAATTTGATCCTTCTGATTGGAATCATAATGCTCAGCAATCCAGGCACTCCATTCCTACAACCAACAGAGAGGGAAACCTAGATATTGCTGTATGGAGGAGCTAAGGCTAGAATTCAATCACATGAGTGAGGCTAAAACAGAGCCATCCCCAAGAAGACAGAGACCTATGTTCCATTCCAGATTGCAAAAGGGTTACTAGGCAGAGTGGTTGAAATTGACACCAACTTTCTGAGTGTAAAATGAATGCTCTGCAGTTCTTTGGCATTTCATTCCCTCAAATCAGGACAGAGGGGGCTCCACTAACCTCAGCTTTCAGCATCCCCCCCCTTTGTTGTGGGGGATCAAACTCAGAATCTTGTGCTTGCCAGGCAGTCTCTTATGTTGCTGAGCTATCTCCCTTAAAGGCCCCTAATCTTTTATCTTTTATTTTTATTTCTTTATCCTCTTGTCATTTTTCCCTGTGAACATCAAGAGTCATGCTGGTCCATAGCATACCACTCCAGCTGAATACAGATAACTGCATCATATTTGTAGTGTTGATTTTATGCATATGCAGAATGCAACAGTTGTGGGTTCAGAAAGGCCTTCAACCAAGATTAAAAGAATAAGGTCAGGGATATAAGGGAATGGAGAGCTAAGAGGGAAATCTATGAAGCCAAGTGTACAAAGCAAACCTCAGAGAAGTCAGGAATGTGGATGATCTGAGGAAAACTATGCGGAAGTGAGCAAGGCCATCTCAAGAAAAGCTACAAGAGCTAAAAAACACTAGCAGTGCCACAAAGGGTAGAGCCATTGAAGCCCTTTGAAGTTCACATCATGCCACAGATTGTCACAGATGTTGAACATGGAGATATGTGAGTCAATATTTGCCCTGGTGGATTTTGGTCTTGCTTTTGGTCCCATTCTTGGCTATACTTTATTTCTACCTTTTGGAGAAACATTTGTTTTGTGCCATTGTGTGTTTACAGGGACACAAGTGTTCACCTTAAGTCTCTGATAATGTAATCTTGGGCTTTCAGCAAAGCTGAAACATCTGGAAGTTTGACAGCTTTTGCATGTGGACTAAATGACAGCCAGAGGTGGAATGTTATGGCTTATATCTAGATAACCTATGAAAGCCCCATTTGATTATTGATGGAATTCTGGGGAGGTCACTGGATCATGTGTGTGATACTAAGAGTAAGGGTGTATTGTAGTTGGTAAATTCACCAATTAGTGTAGTGTAGTTCTCGGTGTGGCTGAATGGATTTACTTAAGACTAAAGTCCCACCTGGGTGTGGGTATCCTGTACCAACAGGTTTGTGGCCTAGCTGGAATAAAAAGAGAAAGACAGGCTCACTGCTTGCAGCTTTCTGCCTACCCTGCTATGGACTGTCTCTCATTTGCCATCATCCTCTGCCATGCCACCATACCTTGGAGCCAACTATAGATCGAAACAAACTTTGAGCTGAAATACATCTTTCATTCCTTTACTTTGAGTGCTGAGTAATTTGGGGATCAGCAATGAGAAAGTAACTAAGACGCTTATCATCTTGAAGCAGCTGACTTGATATATGGGGGAATCAAATTTAAAAAAAAAACAATTATAGTGCAAGCTTGATGGCAATAACTTACAGGGCTGTGAAAAATGACATATTCTGAGCCAGTTTCTAATATATGGTGATCATTTTTCCATTGTTACAACCTAGGTCCAGTAGTAAGGGTTATAGGGTGTAAATGGAAGCAGAACAACTCTTCATTACTCCCAATAATACAGTAATAATTTGACTTCTTGTTCTCATAGTCTCCTGATCTGATGCTTCAGAAGTCTTACTTTACAAGGAGACGTCTTTTGTAATCTGAAAAGTACCAAAAACTGTGCTGTGAGTTTACATCAGGGGTAAATCCCCAGGTGCCATCCCCAAACAAATAAAGGAAACAAAAAACCTATGTTTTTAATGACTTATATCCTACTGTTTTCTTTCTTTCTCTCTTTCTTTCTTTCTTTCTGTCTTTCTTTCTTTCTTTCTTTCTTTCTTTCTTTCTTTCTTTCTTTCTTTCTTTCTTTCCTTTTCTCTTTCTTTCTTACTTTTTTTGGGAGCCAGGATTTGAACTCACGATCTTTGCAAATGCCAGGCAGGCATTTGTGCCATGGAGCTATCTCCCCAGCCCCCTGATACTGCTTTTTAATAAGAAAACATTATACAAGCCTGATATTTCTTCTGTTTATTTTAATTCACCCTCCTTTTGCAACCATTGTTTTGTGTGAATTGTGTCAAATTCTTCGGTATGATATACACATACTACTTTTATTTCCTATTTTAAAGAAAATAATAAAAAGCAATAAAAATGATACAGAATTTCAAAACAAGGTGATAAGAAATTAACAGTGGTTATTATATTGCTTATTGTTATCTTCAAAGCACTTGCTCAGATTACCAGATACAGGAATGTAACATTTGTAAAACAATACAAATAGCAATTGTTCCTTTCAATGAACTATTAGAAATTAATAGTACAATTATCTCTGATTTCTTGTTCATGTATACAGTCCTTCCTTTTCTGTTTTCCCCAATCTGCTATTCTTTTCACTTTGAGCATTTTCTTCCCATTACACAATGTTTAGTATACAATTTGAATCTTATTTACTCTTTTAGTTTCTTACACTAGAGAGAAAATAAGATGTATGTATATAGGGGCCAGGGAGATAGCTCAGTAGAATAAGTGTTTGCCTGGCAAGCATAGGGTCCTGAGTTCAATCCCCAGTCCTGAAAAAAAATGTATGCCATGTGAATCTGATTTATATTACTATGATCTCTAGGTGAATCCATTTATCTATAAAAGACAGGAATTTATCTTTCCTTATTGCTCAGTAATACTCCATTGCATAAAAATACCAGTCTTTTTTATCCATTACTCAGTTGATTGGCATTTGGGTTGTTTCCAAGATATGGCTATTACAAATTGTGCTGCTATAAACATGGGTGCATATATGTAAATGTGGTATGCTATTTTTAATTCTTGTGGGACAATATCCAGAAGAGTAATAGCTCAGTCAATTGGGACCTCTGATTCTATTTTTTTGAGGAATTCCTATGCCCATTTCCACAGTGGTTGTACTAGTCTAAACCCCACCAAGAGAGGAGAAGTGTTCCTTTTACCCCACATTCCTGTCAGAATTTGTTATTGATTGACTATTTGATCATAACCATTCTTTTTGCGATGAGGTGGAATCTCACTGTTGCTTTAATTTGCATTTATTGGATGACCAATGGTGCTGAACAGTTTTTCATGTAATGCTTTGCCATTTGTATTTCTTTGAGAACTTATTTATCTCAGATGTCTATTTTTGTACTGGATCTCTGAATTTTGGGGGTCTGATTTTCTCAAATTCTTTATATGCCCTACTGGCTAAAACATTTTCTCAATTTGTGGATTTGCTTTTTCCCCCTGATGATTTCATTTGCTGTGCAAAAACTTTTAATGAGTTGAGATCCCAGTTGTTGATTATTTGAGGTAGTTTCTGTGTAGTTTGGTTTTACTTCATGAACTCTCTGGCTACTCCTATATCTTCAAGATTTCCACCTACTTCCTCCTCCAGTAGGGTTAGTGCTTCTGTTCTAATATTTAGATCTTTGATCCATTTTTACTTTAATTGAGTTCATGTTCATAGGTATGGGTCTAGTTTTAGTCATCAGTATGTGGAAAGCCAATTTTTCTAGAAACATTTATTAAAGAGGCTATCATTCTTCCAGTGAACATGTTTAGCTGCTTTGTCAAAGGTGGCTGAGTGTGTTTGTAGTTGTCTGTGAACCTTCTAACTTGTTCTACTAATTCTCAGTCCTCTTTTGTTGACACTGCCATGCTTATTTTACTATAGTAGCTTTGTGGCTTAGTTTCAAGTTAGCAATTGTGATGCCTCCTCCCTTTGTTGCCCAGAATTGATTTCATTATTCTAGGTCACTTCTGGTCCCAGATGAATTTCAGGAATGTTTTCTCAAGCTCTATGAGGTATGCTAATGGTATTTTGACTGAGATTGCACTAAATCTGTGTAACAACTTGGAGATCATGGCTGTTCTCACAATGCTACTTTTTTCATATCCATGATTAAGGAATATCTTTGCATTCTCTGAACTCTTCTTTGAACTCTTCTTCAGAGTGCTGTTATTTTTTCTGTAAGGATCTTTTACTTCCTTGTCAGAATGATTTCTAAGTACTTCATTTGGGGGATGCTATTGTGAAGGATGCGCTATCCCTAATTTCTTTTTCGGTGAGTTTGTTGTTTGAGTATAGGAATGGTATTCATCTCTAAGTTCTTACTTTGTATCTCTCTATACTACTAAAATGGGTTATTAAATCTACAAGTCTTTTGGTGGAATTTTTGAGGTCTTCTATCTAAAGTATCATGCTATCTGCAAATAATATAATTTCAGGTCTTCCCTTCCTACTTTTTCCTTTTATTTCTCTCTCAGCTAATTGCTCTAGCTAATGTTTCCAGAACTATATTGAATTGGAGATGTTATAATGGACATCCTTGTCTTGTTCCCGATTTTCAAGTGAAAGCTTTCAAGTTTTGTATATTTAATATGATGTTGGTTTGTCATAAATGACGTTAATCACGTTGAAGTAAATAACATCTTTTGGTTTTCTGTAAGGACTTTGTTGTGAATGAGTACTAGCCTGTATTGAAAGCTTTTCCTGCATCTATCACATGTTTCTTTTTGTATTTGTCTAAGTTGATATAGTGTATTACATTTATTGATCTGCATATTTTGAGCCATCCTTGTATTTCAGTGATGAATCCCACTTGATCATAGTGTGTAATCTTGTTTCTTGCTGCATTATTTGCTATTATGGAGAATTTTTACATTTATATTCAGTAGGGAGATTGGGCTGTAGTTTTCATTTTTGGCTGTATCTTTCTCTGGTTTTTGTATCAGGGAAATATTTGTCCCCAGGAATGTGCTAAGAACTTTTTCCCTTTAAATTTCATTAAAGAGTTTGAGAAGAACTGGCATTAAATATTCTCTAAATATTTTGTAAAATTCAGCTGTGAATCCATCAGGACCTGGGTATTTGTTTGTTGGTAAATTTTTAATTATGCATTCATTTTCATCACCCAATACTGGGTTATTCAGCATTTTTATACCTTCTTGATTCAGCTTTGGTAATTCATACGTTTCTAGGAATCTGTCAATATATTTGTGTCTTCATCCTATAAGGATAAAGATTTTTGAAGTGGGTGTTGATGATCTTCTGAATTTCCAAAGATCTGTAGTGATTTTTTGCTTTTCATTCCTTATTACATGAATTTGAATGTTTTCTTTCCTTTTTTGATTAAGGTTAGGTAGAGGGTATACCAATTTTATTTATTCTTTCAAAGAATTCACACTTTATCCAATAATTATTTGAATTGATTTCTTTATCTTCACTGCATTAATTTCTGCTCTGATCTGGCATTATGTCTTGATTTGCTATTTTTTTAGAAGCTTGAGATGCAACATTAGGTTATCTCTGTTCATTCCATTTTCCTGATGTGAAAAGTCACCAGTATAAATTTCCTTCTGAGAACTGCTTTTATTGAACATCAAAGGTTCTGGTAAGTTGCATTTGCATTTTTTTTTTATTGTAGCTATTTTTTTCTCTGACTTCATCTGTGACCCATTGGTTGTTCATGAGGGCACTATTTAATTTCCATGTGTTTACGGAATATTTGTGGTTTCTTTTGTCAACATTTTCAATTTCATTGCACTATAGTCAGATGATATGCATGAGATAATTTAACTGCCTTTGCATTTACTTACACATGTTCTGTGAGCCACTGTGTGGTCTATTTTAGAGAATACTCCACATGCAGCTGAAAAAAAAATATGTATTCTGATGTTGTTGTGTGAAATACTCTATAAAGATTTACTAGGGCTGGCCAAATATCCCAGTGGATTAAAGCACCTGCTTAGGCAAATGCAGTAGCTGAGGTTTGATCCCTGGTGTGCATGCTGGCCCTGTCCCTGGGGCACGCTGAGACAGAGATTAAGACTGGGCATGGTGGCACGTGCCTGTAACCCCAGCTCTTGGGAGGCTGAAGACAGGTGGATCACTATGAGTCAGATCTATGTAGTGAGACCCTGTAGATCCTGCACTAAAATACAGTAACAACGGAAAAGATTTACTAAGTCTATTCACAAGATTAGTTGCGCTCTACTCTCTGCTTATGTTTTGTCTAGTTGACATATCTCTTTGAAACAATGACACCCCATTCCAATTGTGTTATTTGATTTTTAATGCCTCCTAACATTTGTCTTCTACAGTTTGGAGCGTCTGCATTTTGTACACACATAGTTATGATTATTATCTCCTCCTCTCAAAGATTTCCCCTAACAAATATGTAACAATCTCCTTTATCTCTTTTGATGCTTGGTTTGAAGTTCACATTGACTGCAAATAGAATAGCTACCCCTGATTTTTTCCAGGTTCCTGTTGCATGGAGTATTATTGTTCAGCCTTTTACTTTCAGTGTATGAAATTTTTTGAGTTAAATATGTGTCTTGCACACAGTATATTGTCAGGGTTTTTTTTTTTTTTCTTGATCCACTCTTCCAGGCAGTTTCTTTTGGTTGCTGAATTGGGGCCATTGTCATTAATGGTTATAACTAATATGTACTGACTTATCTTTGTCATATTATTTTCTTGATGTTGGTTCCTATTTTAGTTTGACATTTTGCAAGAGGAAAAAAATAATACAATACAGGACACCTAATTGTATGGTTAGGCATGCTGTGCATCATCGATCACTTTTCTCTGAAGCTGCATAATCTCCTTAAACAGGAAAATTGGGACACCACTGAATTATGTGCTGTTACAATACAAGTTTTTTTTTTTTTTTTTTTTTTTGCCTTTTTGAGACAGGGTCTCTCTATGCAGTTCAGGCTGGCCTTGAGCTCACTTGTGCAGTCCAGGCTGGTCTCGAGCTTGCATTGATCCTCCTGCCTCAGCCTCCCAAGTGGTGGGATTACAGGTGTGTGCCACCACACCCAGCTTGTACAGGTTCTTTTATGTTCTGTGTTCTCACTCACCTTGAAGGGCTAGAGCCAAAATATTGGCTATAATTTGTATCTCTTTTTTTTCTTTCTCTAATTATTTGGACTTCCAATTTAAGTTGTTAACCATTCAGAAGAGAAGCTTAATGATATTATTCTGTAAAACTTAGGCACTTGGGCTTAACATCCAGATGGCTGACACTGACAAAAGTTCTGCAAACCACAGTACGTGGTTTCAGGGTAAACCCTGAGGGGACCTGACTGACCTTGTCAGACACAAAAGCTACATATTTTTTGTGGCATATATCTTGCTTTATCTTGGTCTGCTTAACCATCCAGCAAAAAAGTCTAACCATGAGGTATAAAAACAAAAGCCAAATTAATATGCTAAACTGTAAAAAGCTCAAGCCAAATAGCTTCCAGTAATGCCAGATGAGCTGCTAATCTACTACTGTTATGGACTATTGGACTATATATACAACTACTTTCTCTTTATGCAATGAAACAAAGATCTGTACTAATGATGTTTAGACAAGGAGTCAGGTCCGCATCTTGGACTCTAAACAACTACGATGAAGACAACATTAAGAAATGTATTAATTATTATAAAAATAATTAAAAATTGTGTGTTTGACATAGTTTATGGTCTTGCAAGGGAAACAATACAATACAGGACACATATTTTATAAGACTATTTTATAGTCAATCACTCAAGGAATTATATATAAAGAATGCAGGAAATCTATCCACACATTCTAATGACCAAAGAGTCCAGCTGAGGGCCTGGATCCCATGGTAGTGTCCTGTTTGAGTCCAGCTGAAACTAAAGCTGCTAGAACTCATAACAATACCTCCCATGAGTCCAACTAGAGGCCTAAAGTCCAGGACAATATCTCATGCAGGTGTGTTGCACTTGAACGCCCCAAAGATCAGTGGCAGAAGCTAGAAAGTCTATACCAGCAGGATGAGGTATCTGTGCTAGTAGCTTGAAGGATTTTAACTGGAGCCAGGAAGCCATGCTCCAGATAAGAACCAGAGGTTTTTTTTTTTTTTTTTTTTTTAAATTACCACAGTCAACCTCAGCAACAGTGAGGTCCCAAAATTCTTTGATGAGGAGCAGAGCTAAATGCCTATCAGGAAAGCCAACATGACAAGCTTCTTCAGGAGCCTGGGCTGTACACCATCTTCCCTTCCAGAGCCAGGAAGCAATACTCACAGTGAAGGCAAGTGCTCCTCCAAAATTAACTGTAACGATTCTCAGCAACAGTGAGGTCCTAAGCTCTTCCTCTAATGAGAAAGCCAAGTTCATCAGGAAAGCCAATATGACAAGGTCACCTAGCAAAATAGCCCAAGAGAACCAGCAGCTCCCTAACAGCTTCCCAATGGCCTCTTCAAATAACTTCCCTAAGAGCATCTACAAACTCTTCTCTATTTTTGTCTCTTACACCCCGTCAGCAACAATGGGTCTTAGATGGGTCTCCTGCACACAACACCATGCTGGTTCAGTTCATCTGGTGTAACAAGTTGAGCACCAGTGGGCAACACACCACAATTATTATTTTATAATAGTCACCCAAAATTCATACACAGGGGAGTGTAGGAAACCTGTCCACACACTATGAACCCAAAATAATCCAACTGAGGGCCTGCATCCCGCAGACATGTCCTGCGTGAATCCAGCTGAACACCTAGAACCCATAACAATGCCTCCCACCAGTCCATCTGGAGGCCATAGCAACAATGTCTCTAGAAAATCTGTTTCAGTGGGATGAAGGATCTGTGCTAGTTAGGGTAAAGGATCTGAACTGGGGCAAGGAAGTGGCACTCAAAGCGAGTACCAGAGCTTCCCCCTAAAAGTGTTCCCAAAGTACTGCTGAGCCAACCTCAGCAGTAGCAGGTCCTGAGATTCTCCAGTAATGAGGAAAGCTGAGTTCCCATCAAGAAAGCCAATGTGACAAAACTTATTCGGGACATTGCTCCCCCTAGGCAAACCATAGCCATTCTCAGCAAACAAGGTCCTGAATTCCTTTGACAATGAGAACACCTGAGTTCATCAGGAAATCCAAAATGACAAATTCCTCTAAGAAAACCAACAGCTCCCTACAGCCTCCCTAACAGTTCCCAACAGCTTCTCCTCTCCAGCATTCCCTTTTATGCTAACGTCAACAATCCTCAGGTGGACCTCCCACATCCAACACCACACTAGTTCATTTCAGGTGACTGCTACAAGTTGACCACCAGTTGTCAATCCACCACAGTTCTCTACTTTTCCCTTCTTTTTTGCTTTCCCTTAATAGTGGTTTCTTTCTAATGTTCTTGGAATTGCGGTCATTTTTATCTCTTTCTAGAACTTTCAGTAGTCTGTAGTGTTGAGTTTTCTGGTTATGAATTTCTTCAGTTATTCTTTGTCATTGAAGTATCTTATTTCTCCATTAATTTTGAAAGACAGCTTTTCAGGGTCCATCAATGTGGATTGGAAGTTTTTTCCTTTCAGGATCTGAAATACTGCACTCCACATTCTTCTTCACTTCATGGTGTTGAGAAGGCTATTTTGATTCTCACGGGTTTTCCTTTATAGGTTGGTCCCCCCCACCTTCTGACAGCTTTTAGTAATCTGTTCTTGTACTAAACTTCTGAGATATTGATTACTATATAGGTGATTTATTTCAGTTATGGCTAACTGGAGTTCTGTATGTGAGATTCTTTTCCCATGCTTAGGAAAGTCTCTATTATTTCTGCAAATATTCATTTTATGTCATTTGTATTGACTTCTACTTTTTCATGAATTCCTCTCAGTCTTACATTTGTTTTCCTTTGCATCATGTTGCAGCTGCTGAATTGTTATTTCCTGGTTCCTTATTATTTCTCAGATATCTCTCCTTTTGTGATTGCTGGCTACAATTCTGTTTTCAAAGTCTAAAGTCCATCTTTAGGTTTATTCAAGGGGTTCTTCCAGTTTTCTATGGAATTTTAAATTTCCTAGATATCTGTTTGAATCTGAATCTGTTTTATGCATTTTCATTCTTTTCTGTATTGTTCATTCAAGGTTTCCATCATTCCACTATACTACTTCATTTTGTTGTCTATGTCTACTTTAGATATATTAAGCAATTCTTTCTTTAAGACTGTGTTCTCTTATTTGGTACAGGGTCTTGCTATGCAGTTTGGACTTGTGATCCCATCTCAGCCTCCCCAGTGCTGGGGTTACAAGCATGCACCACGAACCTGGTTTTGGTGGCCAGCATAGCACGCCCAGTGTTCTGAAGACAGCACAACATGCAGAATCAGGGATTGAACCCCACTTAGCAGGCAGGCACTTAGACCACCAATCTATCCCCCAGTGTTAGAGTTGCTTCTTTACTGTAGTTGCTATCATTTCAGAAATTTCAGGTGTGCAACTTCAAATTTCTTTTCTTTTTTTTTTGCTCAAGAAATTGTTTATTTTTATATTTTATTACTTTTAATAAGAAATAACAATGAGACAATTTCAAAACATTAGTAGGACAGCCACAATAATTAATACATGCATATTATTGTCCAATTTCTTCCATGTTAATGTCTCCTTTTTTTTTTCTGGGCGAGGTGGAGGTCTGACATTTTGCTTTGCTCTGTCTTGATATTTTTGAGGCTCTTGTGATTTGTAGGGGTGGTGGTTGGGGATCTCTTCTTTCTCTCATCTCACAGGGGTTCTCTTGATGGTGGGGGTAGGGGTGAGCAGTGTTTTGCCCATCCACCCATCTTTTTTATTTATCTTTATTTATTTGTTGTATTTTAGAGAAGGGTCTATAGGGTGTTCGGGGTCTCACTACTACATTGGACTTGTAATTATCTGCCTGTTTATAGCCTCCCAAGAGCTGGGATTACCAGCATGTACCACCATGCCCAGTCTCAATTGCCCTCTTAGTGTACCCTGGGGTTGGGGCCAGCATGACAGGCCCAGGGATTGAACCCCAGCTGAGCTTTAATCTGCTGAGCTTTTTGGCCTACCCCACCCACCCTTTTTAAACTTAGAATTATAAGTAAGTGAATTACAAATACTAACAGTGGCATGTGCAGGATTACAAGTATAAATCTAACTTACTCTTTAAAAGTTACAGTGCTATCATTACAAGGATGTTCCACAAATTCACCACCTCCACATTAACAAATAGAATCTCTTTTAGTCATCTTTGACAAATCTAAAGCATATATCCAGTATGTAGTGGGATCAAAATAAGTATCTGTTTATTGGATGAAGATGAGTATAAGTGTGTCTTTTTTCAACGGCAATGATTCTATGCTAAATGCCCACATGAGTGAAGAAACATGTCCCATCTAAAACTGCAACATTTGAAAAACTAAAGTTTAGCTTTTACTCCAAAACCACAACACATACAGAAATCAACTTTTTTAAAAAAATCTAATTATTAATTAAAAACTTTCCCTTCGAAAATAGAAAATAGCCGGGCATGGTGGTGCACGCCTGTAATCCCAGCACTCGGGAGGCTGAGGCAGGAGGATCAGTGTGAGTTCGAGACCAGCCTGGGCTACAAAAGTGAGCTTAAGGCCAGCCTGAACTGCACAGCGAGACCCTGTCTCAAAAAACAAAACAAAACAAACAAACAAAAAACGAAAATAGAAAATAATTCATGAATAAGAAGAGTTTGTGAGTATGCAGCACATTCTGAAGTAACAAATAGTAGGAGAAAGATTGTAAGAATTTTACTTTTATATCTTACCCCTATTGAATAAAATTAGTGCCCCTTATTTCCAATTCAAAACAAAGACAATTAGGATGTGTATATATATATATATATATATATATATATATATATATATATATTCTTTCCCCTAGGTCAACATTCAGTGTTGTCCCATAGGTTCAGCATAACTGCCTAGACTATGGCCCTCTGTAGCAGAGCCTTTCACTTCGCTTGTCTATGAGATCATCTTAAGGACCTCAAAATTCTTAAAATACATCTACATTTCCTCCTAACCCCAAGGAGTCTGATTCACTTCATCTGAGACATGTTCTACACAGTGGACATTTTGAAGCTCTACAGATGATCCTAATGTACATCTAAAGTTGATCTAAAGCATCTAAAGTGTTTACTCTTTTATAAAAAATAAACATAAAACAATACTGCCAGCCTCACCATATCACTGGTAAAAGGAAAAGAGAAGGTGGGTAGAATTTTGGAGTGACAGAATAGACACAACGTGAAAGAAAAGAAAAATAAATTTACTCAACACAGTAGGGAGTAGGCAGAAATGTGGACACTCACAATAACTTTCCAACAAACCTGGCTGGCCTATGGCACTTAATAATGAAACTAGTTCAATCTGGGGAAAATTTTCTGTCTCTGGCTGCCTGTTTGGTTTCTTATCCCAACCCTATTCCCTTCCCCTTTCCTTCCTTGTCTCTGTGTAATAAAAACAAAGAATGATAATTTCAGAAGTTTAAATCTTAGAATTATGGCAACCTTAGAGGTGTGTCATTCAGTTCTTCTTTCAGTGAGATCTGTAGTTAGCTGGTATCTACCAGTTCAAACTTTGGGATCCATAGCTGTGTTCATACTAAGTCTACCTATGCCCTTTCTGGGGTGCCCCTAGCTAATGAAACATTAAGAATATTCTGCTGTCAGTGCAGGACTCTTCTAGTGCAGTCTTTTGTCTTTTTGAGACAAGGTATTGCTGTGCAGTTCAGGCTGACCTTGAGGTCACTTTTGTAGCCCAGGCTGGTCTTGAACTCACACAAATTGTCCTGCCTCAGCCTCCCAAATGCTAGGATTACAGGCCAGTGCCACTATACCCAACTTTTAGTGCAGTCTTTGTAGTGGAACAGCTAATTGTTTTTTTTTGTTTGTTTGTTTTTTTTGTTTTTTTTTTTTTTTTTGAGACTTTGCAAAGTTTTGCTAAAATATGAGGATTTTATTAATTTTAGTTGATTTCCCCTCCTCTTTCACAGGGGTCTGTGAATTGTTGCTCTTATTCTTGCTTCCTTATCCCTTTACTTTTCACATATATTTCCCCAAATAAATTGCTTGCATTTCTAATCCTGTCTTGACATTTGCTTCTCAGAGGACACAAGTGAACCAGGAAGGGACCTCAAAGGTCATTGAGGCTCATATAAATGCATTTTAAGCCAAGAAACCTGATATTCAACTGATTTGCTGAATGTTACATGGTTCCTATGGGACAGACTTGGATTAGTAAGAGGTTTCACAGTCTACAAACAAATGCTTTTCTTTCTGGTTTTTTTTTTTTTTTTTTTTTTTTTTTTTGCGGGACAGGGGTTCAAACATATGACCTCGCACTTGCCAGGCAGGCACTTGTGCCATGGAGCTATCTGCCCAGCCCCTGAAATGCTTTTCTACTCAAGGAAAAACTCTAAATAAATATAACTTCACTGGAAATTTCTAAAACTAAAAATTATTAAAAACTAAAATGAGTAATTTATATTGGGAGGAAAGATAAAAGTCTTCATGGGACTCTACGGGGAAAGTACTCACAATATATTTATAGTAAGCAAAACATATGCACAGTGGCAGAAGCAAAAATGTAAAGGAAAAAGTGAGCAACATCCAGAACAATCAGGTGAGCTTTTAGGTCCTCTCTCACTCTCAGTCCCAAGAGACATGCTACATCTCTAGAATACAAACCACCATAACATGGGTGTATCACAAATCCCTGTCTCGCTTATTATAATCCTCACTCTGCCCTGGGATGAGAATGGAGATCATGTAGAATATTTCAGTTTCAGGGAAGCCAGACTTCTGTGGATTTGTTTCCATAAAATTATGTCCAATTGGAACATCACAGAGTGACTTCATTTGGAAACAGGATCTTTGTAGATGTATCTAAGATACTATACTGCATTAGAGTTGGCTCTAAATTCAATGGCAATATCCTTATTAGAGACTGAAAACAGCACACTGAGATAGTGAGTCAGGGATTGGAGTGATGCATGTATGAGACAAGGGCTAGAGGAAAAGAGTCCTCCCCAACAGTCATCAATGGGAACATAGTTCTGCTGGAACCTAGATTTTGGAATTCTGGCCTCAAGAATTGTGACAGAATAAATTTATCTTGTTTTACACCATTAGATTTAACATTTGTGGACATTTGTTAAGACATCTGTAGGCATTGTGGTTGATGTACAGGTGTCCCCTCAAGGCCTCATGTAGTCATGGGGCTGAGGCAGCTCCTAGAGCTGTGGGTGTGCATGTTGTACCTACCCTGGGGCAGGTAACTTGCATTTCAATGTGAGGGAAGAGAAGCTGGCTGCTTGAGCTGCTGCTCGCTCTTTGCTGCCACGAAGAAAGGTTGTTCCCTGCCATGAGCCACTTTGCCTTGGAGCTAAGTATGGACTGAAACCTCCAATAACTGTGAAGTAAACCTTTCCTTCTTTCAGTTTGAGTGTAGGAAATTTATCCTAGCAACAAGAGAAAGGTAACTAAAACAGTAGGAAATTAACAGTGAAGATGTACATTTATTGAAGGATCTTTTATGCTGACTAGTCACACAGCAAAAGCAAGCTGTAAAACCAAGTATAAAAAATCAAAACCATCGACTTTATATTTTCCATAAACAATGTAGATAAGCTGGTAGTTAACATTTCCAGAGGAGCTTTAAACTTATAAGAACATATAGCATTATAAACAACTGCATCACAAATTCCACTCCATGCTGGTCAACTGCCAGTACTCCACCTCTAGTGGCCTGGGATGTAATCAGAGTGACTACAAAACAGCTGCCAGCTGTCCATAATTTCAACTTAACCCAACATCTAGATGCTTAAATGATCCTTTTTTAGATTTCTAGTACAGCACCCTCTGATTAAAGACCTACAGGCAGGTGTATATGTATCAAGATGAGCTTGTCACTTTTGGAAAGGCTGGTTTAACACATAGGTCCCAGAGAGAAGTCAGTAACTCTACCTTTTGATACATTTCCAGTTAGTTCTTGTGTCAGGTTTATAAAGACCACCCTCGAGCTTGCTGATTTACTAGGACTCACTGGATTCCAAAGCTGTTGATCTCAGTTATAGCTTATTACAGTAAAAAAAGATACAGATCACAATCAGTAAAAAGGTAAAAAGAGGCTAGGGGCAAAGTCCACAAGAAATCAAATACAAGCTTCCAAATATTCCTTCCCAATGTGGTTGTAAGGGGCATGCTTAATTCTACCAGCTATGCTGTGACAGTATGTGCAAAGTGCTGCTAACCACAGAAACTCCCTGAGCCTTGAGGTTGGGTTTTTATTGGGGGTTAGCTATGTAGGCTGTAGCCACTGCTATCCCAGAACAAAATGAGCTATTCAATATAAATTACATCACTAGGATGTATTCACTATACTTTGTCAAATTCATATAATATGTCCCAAGGGCTCAGGTACACAAAATCTTCAAACAGAAATACAATTCCTAAGGTTTTATATCAACTTTTGTTTTGGAGAGACTCTACAGCATCCAAACAATAAAACATTCAAGGTACAGTTATTTTATGTGAAGCCACACAGTCAACAATATGTTGGGTATAACAAGCTAGCTTTCACTTAAAGATATATCATGAATATATTTACTTTCAATGTCTTAAAGATCTATTGTAGATGAACAAAATATAGTCAGTATTCTATTGCCATAGTTTATTTCCTGATATTTGCTATTAAAATAACTATTCAATGAATATCCTTGAAAACATTTATAAGTAGAGTTACAGGATTTGAATCTATGCAGCATGCAGGGACTTAGTTTTATGATTTTCTAACAACTGTAGGAGCAAGTCTTGCTTGCTAGATAGGGAAACCATTCTCTCACTTACTTCTCATGTTATTTAACCCTCACAAGAACTATTAATAACTAATTGCTATTCTTCTCAATATTTTTATGAAATTATGAAAATTTTAGAATGAACATAATGCATTGTAAAAACCTGCTATAATTACTTTCTTTCTCTCTTTTTTTTTTTTAAGGGAAGGGCCTATAGGGTGTTCAGGGTCTCACTACTAGATCGGACTCCTAGTTATCTGCCTGTTTACAGCCTCCCAAGGACTGGGATTATAGGCTCATACCACCACATCCAGTTTAGTCTCAACTGCCCTGGGGGACAGGGCCAGCATAGCAGCCCAAGGGACTAATCCCCCGATCCCATACCTGCTTGCAGGTGCTTTAATCTTCTAAGCTATTTGGTCAGCCCCAATTACTTTCAAAATTGTCCTTAGATTTTTAAAATTTATAACCATAAAGGAGATGGGAACAAACAGTCTTTGCCTTATCTATATAAGATCTAGTATTTTGTTGTTGCTATTGTTATATATTTAGGATAGGGTCTACAGGATCTCACTACACAGATGGGACTTATGGTGATTCTCCTGCCTTTGGCCTCCCAAGCACTAGACCACAGGTGTGCGCCACCACACCCAGTCTCAATCCCTGTCTCAGTGCACCGGGGATATGGCCAGCACTACACTCCAGGGATCGAACCCTGGCCCCTGCACTCTACCTAAGCAGGCACTTTAGTCCACTGAGCGATCTGGTGGGCCCTAAAATCTAGTTTTTTAATCCTAGGAAAATTACAATTATTTAATAGTTTCACTGTTGGATTGTAGAATCTCTACCTGCCATAGGTAGCAACAGGTTACCAAAGTTATTTAAATTTCTAAGATTTTTCTCTATGAAAACTTATTTTTCCCTATGTAAATATCTTTATTTCTGAGGCACTTTTGCAAAGTAGAATTTCAGTTCTTACTGGGAAACAAAAGTATGACCTGCTTTTATTTTGAAAATATATTTCCATTTTCTTTTTCTATAGACAAATTCCATGAGATTATGTATAAAGTTTTGTTTATTAAGAATTTTGTTCATTAGAATTCTGTTTGTCAACAAGGTTCTTGCCGGTTGTGGTTGCACATGCCTGTAATCCTAGCTGAGGTGGGAGAAGCACTGCAAATCTGAGGCCATCCTGGGCAACATAGTAAGGGCAGCTTGGACCACGCAGCAAATTGCGTATCAAAAAAAAAAATTTGTATTTTATTCTACCTCTTTTAATTTAAAATGTTTTTATATCAGTTATTTAAAATGTTTCTTGCCTGGCATGGTGACACATGCCTATAATCCCAGCACTTGAGAGGCTGAGGCAGGAGGACTGGTGCGAGTTCGAAATCAGCCTGGGCTACAAAAATGAGCTCAAGGCCAACCTAAATTGCATAGCAAGACCCTGTCTCAAAAATCCAAAAGAAAGACAGAAAGAAAGAAAGAAAGAAAGAAAGAAAGAAAGAAAGAAAGAAAGAAAGAAAGAAAGAAAGAAAGAAAGAAAGAAGAAAGAAAGGAAGAAGGAAGAAAGAAAGGAAGAAAGAAAGAAAGAAAGAAAGAAAGAAAGAAAGAAAGAAAGAAAGAAAGAAAGAAAAGAAAAGAAAGTGTATCTTAAACTGAGTATGGTGGTATATACCTATGATCCCAGCACTCAGAAGGCTAAAGCAGGAGGATCACTGCAAGTTTGAGACCAACCTGAGGTACAAAGTGAGCTCAAGGCCACCTTGAAAGGCAATATGAGGTCCTATCTCAAAAAGGCAAAAGAAAAGGTTTAGTAGAGGTCCTCAGTTATACTTAAAAGTATGACTCACTTTGTTTCTCTTACCTGAAGGTAAATGGAAATTGCTCAATCTGAAATTACAATTTCACATAAAGGATACAGAATGAGATGCCCTTTATACTTCATGTCAATAAACTTCTAACATTCAATAGTGTAAACATTAGCCGTGCTTAATGCAAAATGAAAAATTATGTTGTTGAACTTTTAGATTCACCATATTGACTTTCACCTTAGGCAGATTTTATTAGAACTAAGAATTATAACACTGTAACTTGTCTAGAAGTAATTACTTTTTGCCCATCTAGCTAAAAGATAGATAGATATAGATAGATAGATAGATAGATAGATAGACAGATATCACTAATCTTTTCAAATATAAATTGTGCTGACAAATTTTAGCATGGTAATTTAATAAAAAGGTGAAAACTTCAGAAACAAGACTAACACTATAACTAATAGTTAGGATTTTGTTGTTTAATTTTGAATAGCTCTTAGAAATTCTTCCCTAGCATAGCACAGAACTGAAATATTAGGTGCACTCTGGAGCTGACCAAAGGCCACTAAATAACTGATCATGCAATATCCTCTACAAAGAAAAAAAAAAAAAAATGAATTTGGTGAGTCCAGAATGGGCTTATTACCACAGTTAATTACACACCAACAAGTGTAAAACAATGTTATCACCAGGGGCAGAGGGAGGAGCAGGGAGTAGAGGGCTGAAAGAGATGTCAAGGAAAGTTATTAAATTTTGCCAGAAAGAAAAGCCTGCCAGGGTAAATGTCAGAAACTAATAGTTCTGTTCAAAACAACTTTTGACTGCTTTCCAGAGGTTTTATCCCCGTAAGATTAATTATATCTCTGAAGTATTCCACCTTTAAACATGGTAACATTCATCATTCATGGTTTTATAAACATTTTCATAAATTTGCAATGAACTGAGGATCTTTTTTAAATTCTATAACTATCACTTAGGAGCTCTAAAAGACCTTTATTATTCTTTCACATATGGAACTTGAATAAGCTCATCTTAATTTTATGATTTATGTCAGTAGTGGTTATCCTATAGTGACTACCCTCTGTACTAAATAGAGGTTTTTCAAACTGACAATTTATAGCGAATTTTGAGCCATCTTTTCAGTATGGATTTGAACCTCGTGCTTACTTCGGCCACTGAGGTATATCCTTGGCCCTTCTTTATAGTTCTCAAGGACATATTTTCCCCCTAATTTACTAGATTTTTGTCCACTTCAAACATATTTTCCTACCCATTTTTATAGCATTTAGGAGTGCTCACATTCAGTTTTACCAAATTCTCATATGAGAGTTTAGTGTTTATAAATTTGGACATTTTTGTGCACAACCTTTTGAGCTCATAATTATTAATATAAGCACCAATCTTTGATCAACCTTATATTGTTAGATATTTCTTTACACAGAGAAATAATGCTATTTTGTATAATTTATGTTACACCAGGGCCTAAATATCTTTAAATATTTGTTGTACAGGGTTATGATACAGCATACTAACTTACGAAAATATGAATTGATTACATTCAGATTGTCCTTTATTGACTCTACTTCCTGGCATGATCATTGGCACAGCAAATAGTCAATCTAAAGAAAATGTTTTATTTATTTATTTTTTAACTTCATTTATTTATATTACGGCAGGCTCAGGCTATGGGGCTGGCACAGCATGTGGTGCCAGGGATTGAACTATGGTCCCTGCAGTTGCCTAAGCTTGCCTAAGCAGGCGCTTTAGATCACTGAGCTCTTGATGGCCCCAACTAAAGGAAATGTTTTATTTTAGAAATGTACTTTTTAAATTTTCTCTTTTAGCTGTTCGGTATTTTTTGTAGTTTTACTACTATATAAACAGATATGTGCATTAGTGTAGAAAATATTTGCTTATAATCTCATAGCAGGGTCTATTACTGTTTATGTATTAATGGCTAAGGTTTCAAGTCATTTTCTAAATTCTTATATTTTTCTATAAGACTTTGTAATTCTATGTACATGTTAGTTATTAAATAAATGTCACAGACAAGTACCAAGAACTTGTTTGTATATAAACTTTAGCCTTATTACTGCATACATAAAAGAGTCTATAAAAGACTTTTAGAAGATGAGTCATAGCTGGGCATAGTGGTGCAAGCCTGTAATCCTAGCACTTGGGAGGCTGAGGCAGGAGGATCAGTGCAAGTTCAGTATCAGCCTGGGCTACAAAAGTGAGCTCAAGGCCAACCTGAACTGCATAGTTAGAACCTGTCTCAAAAAGACAAAAAAAAAAAAAAAAAAAAAAAAGATGAGTCATTATAAAATAAGAAGGGTTGGTAAGGCATGACAATTTTAAAATGAGTAGAGTACGAAATGTGTCCTGGTCTGGTGAGATAGCTCAACAGACTAAAGCTCAGGCAAACACTGGGTCCATGGATCGATCCCCAGCACCACATGCTGCACTCTCAGGATGGGCTGAGCTGGCCACAGAGTCCAGACTTAGTGGTGTAGGCCTATAATCCCAGGACTGGAGAGGCTGTAAACAGGAGTGCAAGCAGCATAGTGAGATCCTATAACCAAATACTTTTTTTTTTCTTTTTTGCAGGACCAGGATTCAAACTCACCATCTTGCACTTGCCAGATGGACATTTGTGCCACAGAGTCCCCAGCCTCAGATAACCAGATACATTTAAAAAAAAGAAAAGAAAAAAGATGAAAGTCGTCATAACGGCCAGACATAGTGGCACACACCTGTACTGCCAGCATTCAGGAGGCTGAGGCAAGAGAACTGCTGGGAAGTTCGAGGCCAGCCTGAACTATAGTGAAACCTTATCTCAAACAGGCAGACAGGTGGAGTGGAGCTAGCTAGGGCAGAGGAGTCCTGGTGGCAGAAGTTGGGATGAAACAAAGAGCTTTGTGGACAAGTAGCAAGTGGTGGTGGGATTATTATCAATATTATTATTCTAAAGACTAAAAACAGAAGTTAAAACTAATAGAAAACAAAGAAACAGGGTAACACACAATACATATGGTACATATTTTCAAAACAGGAACAGCTGATCAAAAGTGTTTATTTTTTGTCAAATCTGTTGCTCAGATTAATAGTTATGCAAGATTGGGGAAATAATTGAATATTGATGTGTGCTTTTAGGAAATCTTAAATTTTTTCCTGTCTTTTTTATTTTAAGAGCACAATAATTAAAAAGACATTAGAAATAGTATACATTTAGAAGACCAAGATAAGAGGAATTCAACCATGGGTTTTATATGGTGCTGGAATTAAAACATGAATATTTACTAGAACATAACTTTGGTTAGCTTTTGAAGAAAACAATTTTATTATGTAATTAAAAAGTAGTTCACAGATTTGAAGACCAGAATATAAGGAGCATAAAAGGAAGAAAAAAAGATCCTACGAAATGCTGGCAGCAGAGATTTCAGTTAAAATTATGCTTTAAGACAAGTTATATTACTGGCTAGGATCCTATTTTGGTCTTAAACTGTGAAGACTGCTAGAAAACACTGCACTACTACTGAATAGCACAACAATACATAACTTTGTGCTAGTTATTATACAATCTATTCACAGTTCAAAGATTTGGACAGAAGCATATAATTAGCAGGCTACATGCCCTAGAAATGAGGTTGGAAGAAGGAAATTATCTTACAGAGTGTGAAAAGGATAGGAAGAGGGATAGAGTATCCATGTAATACTGAGTTTAAGATGAGGGCAAGGACTTATTGCATATAGGGTGACTATAGCTAGTAGTGTACTACTGTACATTCCAAAACATTAGGATTGTGAACAACTTTGCCATGATGTTTGAGAAGACAAACATGTGTAACCTGATTTAAGCATTGCACAAAGTATACAAGTACTGAAACATAACATGGTACTCAGTATGTAAAATTTTTACATACCAGTTAATATATTTTAAAATGAGAAAATGTCTAATATCTTAATTCTTTTTTTGGGGGGGGGGATTGAACTCAGGACCTTGTGCTTGCCAGCCAAGGGTTTATTCTACTGAGCTATCTCCCCAGCCCTTAGGTTCATTCTAAGAAAACGTGCCTTTCACAAACTCATATAACAAAAAATTCTTTCAAAATACAAGTGGGTTTTATGGTTGAAAAGTCAGGACACAAAATACCCACTACAGTGCTTTCTCTTCCTGTACAATGTACACACTCACTCAATACTTCTTCCAAAAAGCTATGCTACACCTCATTAAGTGTGACCAGTTCTTGTTCAGTTGAAAATGCACACCTGCAACACACACAGGCAAACAGTCAAGTCGCATTCACCAGCATATGGATGTCTATTAAGGAATGCCTGTTTCCCCTCAGGTCCGTGGTAACCCTATCACAATATTCTATAACCTAAGCATGACATCCCCATTAGCCAATGTCAAAAATCCCATGTAGAGGGCTGGGGACATAGCTCAGTGATGCAAGGTCTTGAGTTTGATCCCTGATACTGAAGGGTGTTAAAAAAAAAATGTATGTACAATAATGGGAGAAATAGGAAACAGAAATATAAAATTGAGATATCCATATTACATAAAAGAAAAAATATGAAACAACTTTTTTAATATGTATGTTGTATAAGGTCTCATTACATACCTTGCACTTATAGTATCCACCTGTTTTCATTCTCCCCAGGGCTGGAATTACAAGCACGCACCATCATGCCTGGTCCCAGTAACCAGCTCAGAGCGCTCAACAGCAGGTCCAGTGCTGCATATGGTGCTAAGGATCAAACCCTGGTCCCTGTACTTGCTCATGCAGGTCCTTAGCAACACTTGTTTTTGAAACTAGTCATAAAACTTCAGAACAGGGCTTGATTTAGTTCAGTTAACATATGATATAGTCTTATGCTCCCTTGATTTGTAGCAGGATTCTGACTAAGGTAGAGACTTTTTTATTTGGTGGGATGACCAAATTCTCATTTCTGAGAGACAAAGTTGTAATATTCTACTAACTGAAACTTAAGAGTATAACAACTAGGAAAATTTCAGCCTTTAGAGTTAATCCGTATTTCTTCCAGCTGTCATTGTATGGCAGTAACTTAATTCCTCCTTGGTGGACTATTCATCACTCTACAATCTTGCCTGTTTGTCCAGTTGCATAAGTTTTAAATGGCCAAATGTAGCCTCAATTTCCAAATTAGTAAGTATATTTTTGTGTAACTTTATTATTTTACCTTTTTCAAATAGAGATTTGTGTTTTTTGGAGGAATGAAGTTCCCCAGCCAGAAGCAGAATTATGTGAGAAACTTCATAATACAGAATCCCAGTGTCTCTGGTAGACCTTGTCATGGTACATGATTACAGAGACTCGTCCTTTCATGAATGATTCTTGCTGAGAAATAACTCAATTGGGCATTTCTGGATAACACTGTCTCAGAATTCTAGGTAGTCCTGTAACCACGATTGTCCACTTAACTGGATTGAGACTCCTAAAAAGCTGATTTGATTGTGAGGGCACAAATTTCATAGTGGAATGACTACCTTAGGAGGTAGAGTCTAGGTGGAGAGAGTGGGTAAATGGGGTCCACGTCTGGGCCTAGCCACTGTATATAGGTTTGGTTTTTTTTTTTTTTTTTTTTCTCCACTCTGTGTTTCCTGGACACCAAGAACTGAGCAGCTTTCCTTAACTAAACTTCAAGTTGTATTTGAGCTACAGAAAGCAACCAGTACATGTACCAAGCCTGTACATTGTGGAATATTCAGAAACACACCAGATCTCT
This sequence comes from Myocastor coypus, assembly GCA_004027025.1. NCBI lineage: Eukaryota > Metazoa > Chordata > Mammalia > Rodentia > Myocastoridae > Myocastor > Myocastor coypus. The sequence goes on along the minus strand of PVJA010003911.1, from coordinate 2,804 downwards.
GTAACACCATTGCCAGTATCTTGACATTGGTACAGAATACGGTATTATGCAAATTATAATGAACTAGTAAGTTTAAATAGAATCAACCCATCTTTCTCTCACACACTGTGGGGATACCTGAAGGCTGGTTAGCTCCATTAGAAGGGATAGGACTGATTTCTAGCTAGGTAAGCTCTTCTGAACTGTTTTTGCAAAAATGATAAGGCAATGGCAACACAATAGAAGCCAAAGACAAATATATTGTTCCATGTAACTATATTCCAGTACTTCCAGGATTGTCACTAGTTTTCAGGGACCAAAAAACTGCCATTTGCCAATATCTATGTTAGCTTTATTCTTTCCTACTGAGCTCAGCTAATCATGGTTGCCAACATTTTTCTGGGCTTATTGTTTCTACCTTAATCATACCTTAATTTCACACTTAATAATTCTGGGGAGAAGTTGAGATTTATGTTTCTATTTCTGCTGCAATCACTGTGACTAGAAGAGACGAGAAACAAGTAAGATAACTGCTGCCAGTCGATCACTTGTATTTATGAATGGTTTATATTTGATTTCTAAGTTAGTACAGAGAAAGAAGGGCAGTCTTCAAAAAAGTGCCAGTCTAAAAGAAATAGTTTCAAAGAAATATTAATTACACACATATATATTTCAGGACCTCCTATAATAAATTTTTTAGTCATTAAATTTTACCTAAATAAACTGCAGTGCAACAGCCCTTTTAAGTAAAAGAATAACAGAAGGGAGAGCAGAGAGTGAAAATAGATTCACCATACCAATCACACTGGTACTTAAACCATGGGATTGATATTTAACCACATATATCTCTATTAGTCTAAGTTTTCAGGTAGCTTTGATCACTAGTTACAAATAATAAATATTTCAGCATTAGTAATTTTTTGAATAGTAAAAACGATGTTTTAAAACTCTGACTTACTTAGTAATAATATTCAGACTCGAGGGAGAATATACTATACTTAAGGTTTTCCACTTAACATATGGTTTAATAAACAGTTTGGTCACCCAATGGTTTCCTAAAGCTTTTGTATAACCAGACAAAACACAGGCATAAAGCATCAATCTTTCTAAATCTGAGGTGACTTTTTAAACCCTAAGGTACTGAGAAATAAAGGGAAAAATAAAGACTTAATTATTATTCAAAACCCAAAAAAACTAGTATCACAACTATAGAAAAACATTTAAATAGAAAAGTTATAAAATGTTTTAACTATATATAATAATTTTTTCATATACATACGTATAGTATAAAAATACCTCTTTTACTTTGATAACTAAGTTTTGAGACATAAAAATAAAATGATTTCAAACATTTTTACATTCAAAAACTTTAGGTTTCATTTATTCAAAACAAAATAAATTGAAATAACCATATGTACAAGATAAATATTTAAAATTGTATGAAATAGTAAACAACCTCAAATTTTTCAGTGTCTTAATGATAATTTCTGTTTTAGCCATTTTTGTAAAAATAAAATTAATTTTAAACTTATATCAATGTTCTTTTTTAGTTTTTTAAAGACAAAATATTTGGGAAAATGGCAATTATTAGGTTTGTACCACTTATGCAATATTATTTATAATCATGTTGATGCCATAATTTTAAAAACATGTAAGTTCAATACATAAAAAAATATGTTTAAAAACCATACACAAAGAACTGTCCCATATAAAATATAAATGCACCATCTACACTGATATAAAACTATTCTGACTTAAAAGTAGATTTTACAAAATGTTAGAGTAATAGGCACTACTATCCTAATAGAATGCCTAAATAAGATTATTTCAATCCCAAACAATATCAAGATTTCTTAGCAAAAGTGTTGCATATACATGCATTGTCTTGCATTACATTTTCTATAAATTACAAGAACCAGAGGCACAAAAAATGAGGTTAGCATCTTATCCTTGTAAAAAAGTCCATGACACTTAATATGAGATATTCCCAAAAGTTGACTCTAGAATGATGCTTTTGACGATCCTCCATAATGACATTATTTGAACCAATGGTTTCTTCTTAGCAGGCAATGCAGTTCTTTTCTGTTACTATGAAAGTCATGACTTTTGCCAACAGTACTGTTCCAGTGGGGTTTACATGAGGCACCATGCCACAGTAAGAGCAGCTACAATACCATTTAAAATTGCCATGCTATAGCCCATGTGGAAAGAATGTCCAGTCAGTTTTTTGAACCTGGCAGGTGAAAGAGGAGTAGGAGGAAACATCCCCGGCTCAAAAGAATCAAAATAAGTCACTGTCCAAGAAAAGCTACAACACGAGAACCCAGCAGTTAGGGATATTATAAGTAGAGTCCAGAATCCTATCAGCCCAGTATCTACATCTTCAGTTTTCAAATTCTCAGCATGTAACTCTTTAAGGACCAGGTAGGCGATGGCCAGGAGGAAAGCGAGGAGGACGGCGAACAGCAGCGAACAGAGAATAGAGAGCACCTGGACAGGCCACCGCCGAGTCTGGACTCGGCTGCCCGCAGCCGCGGGGAAGACGCCGTTGCGTTTGTCCGGCAGGACCGGCGAGCTATCTCCGCGAGGCGGGAGCAGCCGGCCCCTTCTGGGCTCGGACGACGCCCGGGCCGAAAACTCCGCCCGTAAGTCACGGGCCACCTGATCGCCACCTTCCTTTTCGTCCAGTTCGTCTTCACCCCAGCTCTCCCCCCGAGAGAAGACGGAATTCAAAGGCCGAGAGTGAGGGGCAGGAGTGCCCAACTGGCGACTCCGCGGACCGAGATAATCTGCACTCCCCAAAAACGACATGGCGGGAAAGACCG
>PVJA010003910.1:0-90523 GCA_004027025.1 Myocastor coypus | reverse complement strand
CCCGAGTTGCTTTTTGAACATGGAATAACTGATTACCTGAGTTGCTCTGTCCTCATTTGGAAGAGGCTCCATGAGCTCTTCTCCTAGGCTACCTGATGTTCAGTGGGACCTTCACCAACCCATGTGTCCATGGGACTGTGCACAGGTCTTGTTTAGATCACCTGGGCACTTGGAGGTTATTGTTATGGCTGGGGAGTATCTGTGACTTTAAAGTCTTTTTGTGGCTGACCTTAGTTATTCTTTTTCCAGCCAGCATTTCTTCAATAACTGCATTGTGTAGACCTGCCCATGTTCAAACTAATCCACAAACTCTAGACCATAAATGACAGTATATTCTATAATTGAACTCCTTTTATGATACCTTGTGTTATTAATAAGTTGAACAGTGGCTAGAAGTCTTGAAGGAGGAAATTATGCCAACAGTTCACTTTTTCTTATGTATATCTTTAGCATGTATCATTAGTATAACTACAGACAGAGCTACATTTGGCATACAAATGCTTTTTAAAAGTATATTTTTACTATAGCACAGTAGTTCATACATGACCAGGATGCCTGCCCAATAATACTATGTAAATACTATATAAAATAATTGCAATGTCATCTGCAGTTTGTTTTAAGTTAAAACTGGGTCAACAGGCCTTCAGATAAGAGGTTAGGATAAAAGAAGATTGAGACTTCATTCTTCCATAGCTTGAGCCTATAACTTCCAAAATGAGGGCCTGCCCTGTAATCCTACTGGATTGACTTCCAAAATTCCTTGGATTTGTCCTGCTAGACTAGTCTCCCCTAAGGCTTAGCTGGATCCCTGCAGATAGATATTATGGTTTATATAGAGTAATTCCACTTAGTCCAGCTGTAAATATGTCTATTGTATTAATACAACACTGAAAGGAAGCATTGCCCTTGTCCAGGGAAGCTGAGCCTATCTTTCAGATGTGTTTAGCAGAATATCAAAGATTTTCAATTAGTTATGTGAGAGGCTCTTGGAGAAAAGGCCGCGCTGCCTAACCAACCACTGTCTATGTTTCCGCCTGCTCCTTGCCAGTGGGACAAATAAGAGATGCTGTGCGTGGTCATTAATGGGTCAGCTTTGGTGGGGACTTTGTTCTTAAATGGGGGCTTTATTTTATCCCTGCTGGTTAAGCCCCTCTATGTGCTCCTCACCTGTCATAACTGTCACACATTTAATTCATCATGCAGAGGGGCAAGAGGAGCCGGCTGATCATATCCTAAGGCGGGAGGACACTGGGAGGAGGGCTGGGCCATGGCGGTCTTAGAACTTCACCATCAAAGATGATTACCAGGCTTAATAAAAAGAATTTAAATGAGATTTTAATCAAGTAGGCAGTTTCATGGAAGAGAATAATTCTCCCTCAGAGCAGATCAGATTTCAGCATTTGGTATTTCAAAAGATAGCACAACAAAAATGTGTTTAATTTGAGGCATCCAAATTAAAAATGTGATGAGTGTTTTAAAAATGCTCTTCCCCTTTCTAATTGTTAACATTTTTCCAATTATAAAACATTTTTTCCAATTATAAAAGTAATAATTTATCCTTAACAATTTGAAAAATGCAGAAAAGAAAAACAGCAGCATTTCTGCTACCTAGTCATGATTAATATTTTGTGCGTATATATGTATACACATACATTACTTATGGATAAGTATTTTTTCATCCAAATGATTATAATACTAGCAGGCATGAATTAAGGTACTTTCTCCTTTTTTTTTTTTTTTTTTTTTTTTTTTTTTTTTTTTTTTTTTTTTTTTTTTTTTTTTTTTTTTTTTTTTTTTTTTTTTTTTTTTTTTTTTTTTTTTTTTTTTTTTTTTTTTTTTTTGCGGTACTAAGGATTGAACTCAGGACCTTGCACTTGTCAGGCAAGCACTTATTCTACTGAGCTATCTCCCCGGTCTCACTTTCTCCATTACTATATATCTTCTGCAAAACTACTGCTCATTACACAATGTGCTTGTTGCCAAGTATCTGAAACCTACCTGTGGACATTGATTGAGCATAGCCTGTGTGCCAGGCTTTCTCCAGATGGTTCGTGTGTGTTAAGTGATTTAGTCCTGCCAACCTCACCATGAACTTAATGCTACTATTATCTCCATTTTACTAATGAAGACTGAAGAGTAGAGGAGGCAATTAACTCCCAAAAGTCAGACAGCATGCGAATGGTGCAGTCAAGATCTTAACGCAGCCAGACTGACCTCAGAGCCAAATCTCTAAACCACTACCCCAAGCAGCCCCAAAGAATTTGCCTGTATAAATAATATGTTTAACTGATTCCATATTGTTTACCATCTGGCTCATTTCCAGCTTTTTAATATATAAAAACAAGACAGGGTAAAAAACTTAGTGGATAATTCTCTAGGTATATTCATTGTTCTTCCCATGAAATAAATTCATGTTAAGTGTAGTATTTATGTTAAAATGTGTAAGCATTTTTCAAAGAGCTAAACATACATTTTGTTGCTCTGTCTCTGTCTGTCTGTCTTTGTCTGTCTCTCAGTCTCTCTGTCTCTCTCAGTCTTTCTCTCTGCCTATTCCTCTTACCTCAAATAAGTGGAATGACAGTCCACTTAGAACACCTGTATGACCCAGAAACTCTCCTTGTTATATACCCAGAAGAGCTGAAAGCGTGGCTCAGACACTACTATGCCAATGTTTGTAGCAGCATTATTGACAGTAGACAAAAGATAGAAACAAACTGTGTGCCCACTAATAGAAGAATAGCTGACAAGATGGGGTGTGGCCATGCACTAGGACACTGTCTGTCCACAGCAATGAGGTGCCAACGCATGCCTGCATGCGCCTGGAACAGGAAAGCACTGTGGGCAGTTAGCAAGCCACGACTATCATTCTGCTTATTTGAGGTAACTGGAAAAGGCAGAAGTGTAGCAACAGAACATAGAAAGGAGTAGAGATTAACTGGGGCCTGAGGGGACAGAAGATTCTGAAAGTGTGGTGAGCATTGATTAACACTGCAAAAATGATTAATACTAATAAATTAAACATTTTTAAATGTTTAAAATGGTAAATTTATGTTTTTTTACAATTACATGGGTTCATCTGCCAATGGACATTGCATCAAAATTGAGCACATCATTATTTTAAAGAAATTCATGTATATAATTAACCTATATTTGCAGAAACAGATTCATATGGGTCAAAAACCCTAAAGGTGCCAAAGGGTATAAAGTGAAAACTCTGTGCACATCCCCTGCCACCCACTTCGACGGCTGTTCTCCCGCTCTGTGGTCTTTCATCTGTCTCCTTTGTGCACTATGTGCCCTCTCCTTCCTTCCTTTTCACAGCAATTAGAGTATCTCATAAAGCACTCATTAAAGCTTGCGTGTACATTCGTTGTTTGTTTGTTTGTGGGACCGGGGTTCAAACTCACAACCTTGCACTTGCCAGGCTTGTTTTTCATGGTACTGGGAATCAACTCCAGGGGCACTTTCCCACTTTACAGCCCCATCTCTTCTTATGTTTTAGTTTGAAGCAGGGTTTCGCTGAGTTACCCAAGCTGATCTTGGACTTGGATCCCCCCATCTTCCTAAGTGTACCACCATGCTTAACTGGAGATTGATCTCTCTCTCCCCTTTCTCTCTCTCTCTCTCTCTCTGCCTCTGCCTCTGTCTCTCTCCCTGTCTCTATGTCTCTTTCTCCCTCTGTCTCTCTCTCTGGTCTCTGCCTCTCTCTGCTCTCTCTCTCTCTTAGTCTCTCTCTGCTCTGTCTCTGTATCTATCTCTCTATCTCTCTTTGTTTCTGTCTCTCTGTCTCTGTCTCTGCCTCTCTCTGTCTCTCTTTATCTCCCTGTTTCTGTCTCTCTCTGTCTCTTCCTCCCTCTGTATCTCTATCTTTCTGTCTCCCTTTGTCTCTCTATCTATCTCTGTCTCTGTCTTTGTCTCTCTCTCTGTCTCTCTCTCTCTCTCTCTCTCTGAGGATGGGAACCATACTCAACTACACCCCAGCCCCCTTTTTATTCATTAGAGTAAAGAAACAGAATGTCACCAAGTTTCCCAGACTACATTTAAACTTCCAAGCCTCCTGCCCCAGACTCCCAGAATGCCGGCCACTTTGTCTCTCTGATAAGATGAAGAGATCTATAGGATCTCTTTGACATCTGGGGTCTACAAAGTGTTCAGTACCTTAGCATAAAATGAAACTAATCTAAAATCTTACGTAGAACTCAACAGGTTGAAGAGTTTCATTACATGTAACTCCTAAGAGCTCAGTGGTACAATGTTTGCCTTTGAAAGTATGAGGACCTGGGTTTAATGCCCAGCACCACAAAAGAATTTAAAATTTGAAAATAAATAAACAAATAAATAAATATTTAAAACCATGAGTAAAGGTGCTAAAACTGCCATATGTTGCAAAGGTTTGTGTTTTTAGCTTTTTTTTTTTTTTACAATCAAGGGTTTTTTCCCTCATTTTCAATTCCTTTTAATCTTTTCTCCCACATTTTTTATTAGACCATATTGGTTATACAGTTTAATAGGCTTCATTGGTACATGTACTAACATTTTAGTCATCATCCCTGTCATCCCCCTCAGTCTGCCCTCCCCAAGTTTTACATATGGGGGCATGGTCAATGCGTGTAATGTATTTTGATCACATTCACGGACTATTACAACTTCCAAGTGGTGTTGAGTGTTTAAAAAAAAAAAAAAAAAAAGCATCTGTAGAATTTAGGGAAGTTGATTTTTTCCTTCCAGTAGCAACAGATACCTAGAATGTCCCTATGTACATAGTTGTGTCAATTGCGGAAAGCAAGCAAGCTAGGATCTTTGGAAAATACAGAGCTTGAGAAGTTAGGTGATACTTCGTCTTATTACAGCAGGGGGTTTCCTTACCTTTCCCATACTGCCAACTCCACTGCTCAGACAGCACTGAGAAGGAGGCATCTCAGATCCTCTCAGCGACACGTGCCAAACAGTCGTTCAGCGGGCATCCCCTGGCAGACAGCCAAGTGCAGTGTTCCCGCCGGATAAAAAATGTCCTCCTGAGTGCGACACCCTTCGCTGATTTCCGACTTCAGCGAAAGGGGCTGCCTCAGTAAGAAGGGGAGCCCGGAGTGGGCTTCACACGCCTTCTGTACATTTTTCACCTTAAAGTACTTCTCTAAACTAGTTATGGGCCGTGAGCAAACTCACTTACACTAGAAGAAAGGAGAAAATTTGGAAAACGGATTTAATTCTTCCCTCTCCCCATCTTCTCCCTCTGTGTCAGTTTGGTTTTAGCGATTGTCTTTTCAGATTTCCCAAGTGGTCATCATTGTTTGTCGCATGTTTTTTAGCTAAGTTAGTTTTCAAAGACTGAACCATTTGGTCACCGGAAAGACTGAGCATAAGGCCTAACGGGTGTGTGTCAGGTGGGGATTACAGTTACCTGAAATTTATGACAGAACTGCTGACTTCATTAGGACTAATTAGAGGAATAGAACTGAGAATCTGTGTTCAAACACTTTTAATTATTTCAGATGTATTCTTTATTATATAAAAGTAAGGCATTTTTAGTAGCTGTGAAAACACAAATAGTGTTATAATAGTTTTTGCCTCTGCTTTTCTCATGACCATTTTCATATTACCTTTACTTCAAAACTTTCTAAATGGCTGAATAATAGTTATATCATGTGGCAATAGAATATCTAGCAAATCTATTTATTTAGTACATTTTAACATTAATACCATTTTCAGTTTGCTGTAATTTATATAACATTGTAATAAAATATGCTGACATAATTTAGTTAAAATTATGGTCCTATGGGTATAGTTCCATCAACATAATCATATGACCCAAGGTTATGAATTATTAAGGTTTTTGAAAATATATAGCTAAATTTCTTTCCAGAAAAATTATACCAACAGAGAATAATTTATAAATATTTGGAAATTTAGGTTAATCTTAAAATGTTAAGAATGAACATCTGTTTCTGTGTTTTCTATGCAAATATTGATAGCATCGCTTAGAGCTTCCAGTGATACGAACAGCCCGCTGCGGCACTGGTGCCCTAGGTTCGCCATCACTGCCTTATCCCACAGTGCTTCTATCTTTTGTTCATTTGAAAACATGCTAGGTTCTCACTGTGTGTGGCATTACACAATACTCCACAGAGCAGTTTTTGCTACCCTCAAATATTTTGCTGTTCTTTTGAGATGTTGGGGATCAAATCCATCATCTTGCATATGCAAGGCAAGTGATCTTTCCCATCCCTTTTTATTTTTGAGACAAGTTCTTACTAAATTGCTAGGCTGGCCTCAAACTCGTGATTCTCCTACCTCAGCCCCTCTAATGCTGGAATTATAGGTGCATGTCACTTCTGAAAACCTTAGACAATCTTCCAAGCTGTTTCTCTGAGAAATCAATGACTTATAATGATGAGTTTGAACCACTTATATTAAGAATGCATCTTGTCATGCCTTTATTCATATTCTATGTGCGTACATATGTATATCTAACAAAAACAGTAATACATGAAGATGACAATACCAACCCCTTTTCAGTTTCATGGAGAATTCTGAGTTAGTTTTCTTGGAGATTTTTTATCCATTTGCACCCTTGGTGGTGGCTTCCTTTTCATGCTTTAGTGTTTGCTCACAAAAACTGAAATGAAGAATACAAGACATGGCCTCAGACTGAGGCAAACTAGGTACAGCCTTTAAGCACAGATCCTGTGTCCTTGGTCTTATTGTCCAGTACTCTGTTAATCTCAGAGGCCAGTTGTCTGCTATCCAACCCGTCCATTCAAGAGCTGTTTCTTCCTTTTTTTTTTTTTTTTTTTTTTTTTTTTTTTTTTTTTTTTTTTTTTTTTTTTTTAGTGGATCCAGGGATCAAACTCAAGACCTTTCACTTGCCAGACAGGCACTTATGCCCCTGAGCTATCTCCCGGGACCCTTCAAGAGCTGTTCCTTTCTGCATTCCACGACCATAGTCCTTTGTCTTTGATGGGAGGCATTTGGGGAAAGAATACTTTAAGTGTGGCTGAGCATCTGGTCAAGCAATGCAGTGGTCCTCAAATTTGACAGCACATTGGAATCACCCAAGGACACTTGTGTCCATATCAGCCTGTGGATACTTAACCTTCTTAATGTTTCCTTGTGGGCAAAAAAAGAGAAGTAGGGAGTAAATTTACTTTAAGAGGTAACAACTAGTTCAACCTGGAAATTATTCTGCAGGGATATTTGGGAAGTAATATATAGGTCTTAAGCAGGACTCTCAGCTGTGAATGCGTTAGCTTTGGGAATAGTGAGTTCTCTTGTCTTCTCTATGTTGAAGTGTAGCACATGACATCTCATCATGAGACAAAGTCTCACCTGAGACTACTATTTTTCAAACACAGCTCCCCTATTTGTTACAGAAAAGAAGAGAGTGAAGGAGCGCTGGAGGGAGAGAAAAGAGGTGGTTTCCCTCTTCAAGACATCTCATAGTCAGTGTTTCTCTGTGACCCACTTCTAATAAAGCCGCCACCAGATAACCGGATTTCAGCATATCCCACTTAGGAGGCTTTGCCCAGATCTGTGTGTGTGTGTGTGTGTGTGTGTGTGTGTGTGTGTGTGTTTCTCCCACCGTCTGTGGTATTGCCTATGTAGGGGAGCTTCAGGGCAACCTTCTAACCATTTGTCTTCAGCCCCTGGTAAATGAGAACAGAAATACAGTAGGGTGGATTTAGCTCTTCTCTGGAAAGAGGATGGTTCCAATACTTCCCATCCCACACAGCCTTCCAGGGGTGCTTTGAAGGGAACCTTATGCCAGCAGGCCTTTGAGCTTCCCCGGAAGCCACAGCCTGTGTTGTGTGCAGATTTGACTCTGGTGGGTCCTGGAGGGGAAGTGATGAGGTTGCAGGGGAGGATGAGAAGGGGGAACTTGTGCCAGCTGGCCTATTACCAGGAGACAACCAACAGGAGACAGAATCCTGTGATAAGTGAATTTGTGTGTCCCTGTGCATGGAGGTTCTGCACCCAGTGTTAAATGAGTTGAATTATGGTGTTAATTAGCACATTATGGTGTAACATTCTACTATATCTTATTATTTCCTCAATTTCAAAAAGTGTTCAGAGAGCTGGGGAGATGGCTCCGAGGCACAAGTGCTTGCTGGGCAAGTGCAGGGTCGTGAGTTTGAATCCCAGTCCCACAAAAAAAAAAAAAAAGTGTTCAGAAAGGATTTTGCAGTTTTGTTGTCTGTATCCTCTGGTCAGCTTAACAATATTAAAGGAACTATTATTTCCATTTCTCGTTTTGCCTAGACAACATGTGGACACAGTTTTAGGCCATGTTCTTGTTCCTCACCCACCATGGTGGGGACAGAAGCCAGATCCTTGTGCCTACTAGGCAAGTGCTGAACCTTTGTGCTCTACCCTCAGCCCTGTGGCTAAGTATTTTGTTATTTAAAAGTTACTAGCGATTTTTAAGTTTGTATGAAAACAGAGGAGATTGCACTGACAGACTGACTTCAGTAGATTTCCTTGTTAGGACCAAAATCAGTCACTGTGCAGGGAACCATAGGCCCCAAGGTTTGGCTCCAAGGCTGACCCTGACTCAGGTCCCAAGTGCTCAGCTGCATCCTTCAGGGTCTAGGTGTGACTGAGTTCAGAATTTTCAGACTTTGGAGAGGATACTGTTGGGAAGGTACTCAAAGCACTCATCCAAACACTGGTGTTCCTGCAGCAGAAGACAACGTAAAGATGGATAGTAAAATAGCAGAGCCCAGGAGGCCTGGAGGATGGAGGGAAGGGGAGAAACTAGTTCATAGCAGCAGCTCTGGTGGCATTTGAGGGTACTGCAAATTGCAAAGGGGTTAAACTAGAATCAGAAAAAGTAATTACAAAGCCATCATATTATGTTAGTGTGGGAATTGATCTATGATAATGGGAATAAAAAGTCAAACTTTCAATCTTCAGATCTTTTTCAGATTTGCAGATAATTTACCGTGGGTCTATACTAGGAAGTGAGCAACCAAAAGAAAATTACTGTCTGGGAGGACCTTCCTCCATGAAATTCAAAAAACAACTACAATTTCTAGAGATAGTAATTTTCCATGAACAGAGCATTCCTGACCTTCAGACTTGGATGGCCAAGTTCTCACACTGTTCTGTACAATAGTTTGTAAATACACTGGGACTGGGCATGTAGCTCGGAAATAAAGTGAGAACTTCACATGAGCAAGCCCCTGGGGTTGATCCTTAACACCACAAAAAAAATAACGTATATTTGATCATTGATTAAATAAAATATGATATATTTTTACACTTTGAAATATTTGTGACAATAATGTAGATGGGAAGATGTTCACAGTAGTAAGAAAAGTGAGTTATTAAACATTTATAATGATTCCATGTTATGTTATGTTATGTTGTTATATCATTAAACATGTTATATGTTATATCATTATATAACATGTTATATCATTATGTTATGTTATATCATTAAAATACAGTTCTGCTTTATAGTCCAAGCTGGCCTAGATTGACCTTGAAATCACACACATGCCTGGCTTTATGATTCCTCTTTAAAAATAATATTTAGATTCTAAGACCTGTACCTGTAGTTAACAATGACTGTTTGAAAGCTCACTTGCTAGCAAGGAATGATACCTAAGTCATCTTGGGTGTGAAGCCTGCTTCTGTTGGGGGTTTATGGATGGGACACAGTGGGTCATCTCATAGACATGGAAAATAGATGGAACAGAGAGGCAAGGTCTGAAGAGGAGTAGGAAAATCAAATGCTGTGACAATTTTCTTTCCTAGTCAGGGGCCAATGTTGATTATTCATTCTGTGCTTATTTTCTGCCCACCATCAGCCCTGACCCTTCCGTGGTTGAGCACTCTTGAGCTCCAGGACCCCCTACAGTAGATGCTAATAGACTGCTTCTCACTCTAAATTTTTAGGGGTCCATTTGGCTGACCTTGGGATCCTGCTATGGTGGCTGCAGCACCATTGCCAGCCTGAGTCTATCTAGGTGGGAATATGCAAAGACATGTTAATGAACTCCTTATTAAATACATTTTTAGCATGAGCACTGATTACTTGTGTGTTAAAGAGTTATTTATTTTTATTTAACTAAGTTTTGTCTTGTTTTAAAGACTGAGTCTCAAGCCGGGCGTGGTGGCGCACGCCTGTAATCCCAGCACTCGGGAGGCTGAGGCAGGAGGATTGGTGCAAGTTTGAGACCAGCCTGGGCTACAAAAGTGAGCTCAGGACCAGCCTCAACTGCATAGCAAGACCCTGTCTCAAAAAAGACCAAAAAAAATAAATAAATAAAATAAAGACTGAGTCTCATTATGTAGCACAGGCTGGTCTTGAACTGACTTACATACCCCAGATTATTCTCAAATTCATGGGATCCTCCTGCTTCAGCCTTCCAAGTACTAGGATTACAGACATGGCTACCATACCCAGTGAATAATTTATTCTTAAATGTAATTTTTAAAACATTCTAACTGTGAGCTAACTATTTATTTTATTGACATCAATACTGATTCACCTCTCAGAGTAAAACCTTAAAAACCTCTTTCTTAGATCTGAGGTCTATTCATAGCTATTTTCTTTTTTTTTTTTTTTTGGTTTATTTATTTATTTTTATGGCCGGCTCAGCCTGCCCTGAGGGCAGGGCTGGCACAGCATGTGGTGCTGGGGATCGAACTGCAGTCCCTGCAGCCGCCTAAGCTTTCCTAAGGAGGTGCTTTAGACCACTGAGCCATCCTGCCGGGCCCCTCATAGCTATTTTCAATGAATGTGTCTCAGAAAATTCCATGAATGCAAGAGCCCATGTTTTTACATAAAGCCCTTCTAAGCATAGATGTTTGTTATATCTCCTTACCTTTTAGATCAGAATGTTTATTAATTACTGAAAGTCATATTTCATAGTTCAGAAGTAATGTGAATAGTAAGCAAAAATTAAACAGTATTTTAAAAATCATAGTTCCTTTTGATTCTTTACATTATCAGCTACTTCACGACAACTTATTAACCTCCGTGGAATGGCTTCCATCACCTAGAAGAATTTTTATTCAGCCTCTGCCTGACCAGTCTGCTGTGTATTTGCATATCTCCCAGGCCTTCCATAACATAGTAATACAAAAACCATCACTATGTCCTCTAGTAAAGGGCCAGGGAGATAGCTCTGTGGCACAAGTGCCTGCCTGGTGAGTGCAAGGTCGTGAGTTCGAACCCCAGTCCTGAAAAAAAAAAAAAAAAAAAAAAACTATGTCCTCTAGTACACAGCACCTTGAACACCTGAACGTTTCTACTTCATACTTTCTGATTCATGTTTAACAAAAGTTGTTTTTATTTGCTCCCAAGTTTAAGAATGCTAGTTTACTTACTTAATTGCATTAAATATTACAGAACCCAATGAAATATCAGCTAAAACTTATTTCCAGTAAAAGCAAGTAGAACACTTTGGAAGAACATGATAAGTACTAGTAGACAAAAAAATCTTTTAAGTTGCCAGATATGATGATATAAACGTATTATCCCAGCTACTTAGGGGCCTGAGGCAGGAGAAGTAAATGTTTGAAGCCAGTCTGGGCAACTTTTTTTTTTCTTTTTTAAAAATGTATTTGGGCCGGGCATGGTGGTGCATGCCTGTAATCCCAGCACTTAGGAGACTGAGGCAGGAGGATCGGTGTGAGTTCAAGACCAGCCTGGGCTATAAAAATGAGTTCAAGGCTGCCTGAACTACATAGTGAGACCCTGTCTCAAAAAGAAAAAAAAAAAGTATTTGGTACAGGGTCTCAGTTTGGACTCATAGTGATCCTTCTGTTTCAGCCTCCCCAGCGCTGGAATTACAGGCATGTGCCACCACACCTAGTCTCAGTGGCTGGCTCAGCACAGGGGGTGGGGATTGGGGTCATGCATATGGCACCAGGTATCAAACCCTGGTCCCTGAGCTTGCCTAATCAGGTGTTTAGTCTGCTGAATTATCTTGCTGGCCTAAGTCTAGGTAATGTAATAAGACCCTTCCTCAATAAAAAAGGCTGGAGGGTGAGGGTTAGACCTCAGTGGCACAGCACCTACTTGACAAACACAAGGCTGTGAGTTTGATTCCTAGTACCAGAAGAGGGGAGGCCTAAGGGCATAGTTCATTGATGTAAAGCATTTGCCTAGCATGTTCAGTTCCCAGTACTGAAAACACAAACCTGTAACAGTAATTGGTAGAAGATGTACTGTCTAAAATATGGGGAGAGGACAAAAATACAGCAGGATTTTGTACTCAAGTTCCTGCTACTGAGTTGCAGGGCACCGTGTATAGAGGAGGACAGTGCCCTGCCTAGGGGAAGGTCATGATTCTGTGGTAAAGGTTGGCAAGGTAACATACATTCATACTGTACAAATGTCAAGCACAGTGTTTCAGGTTGGCATATGTTGTTAAGTCTCTGGTTTAACCATTTGTATAATTTAAAAATTCTTAGCTCCAACTGAGTGTGAAAGTAATGATAATATTAATTATCAACTGAATTAGGACAAAAAGTTCATTTTGACCATCATAGTGAAACTTGACATATTATCAACATTTATATTTACAATTTTTTTTATTTGTTTATTTGTATTTTATGGAAGGGTCTGTTCAGGGTCTCACTACTAGATCATACTCATAGTGATCCGCCTGCGTACAGCCTCCCAAGAGCTAAGATTACAGGCATGTGCCACCATGCCCAGTCTCAATAACCATCTCAGTGTGCCTGGGGGCGGGGCCAGTATGACAGACAGGAGATTGAACCCCTGTGGCTGCTTGCAGGCACTTTAATCCACTGAGCTATTTGGCCAGCCCTATATTACCAACATTTAATGTATCAATGTATTACATTAAGAACTTTAAATTTAATTTTTTATAAATCATACTAGGTATTAAAAAATGGTTTACTATTAGCTGGGCATAACTGTAAGTGCCTGTAACGCCAAGTTGGGAGGTCGAGGCAGGAGGGTTGTCTCAAGTTTGAGGCCAACATGGGCTACATAGTGAATCTAAGGCCAGCCTAAACTGCGTTGCAAGACGCTGTCTCCTGAAAGCAAAGAATAGTTTGCTATGAATCATCAGGAACTTCATTTCCAAAGCAATCAATATTTGAAAAATCTTTATTTTCCTATATCAAATGAGATTTCTAAATCGTGCTTTTAGCTTACTATTATCAGTTTTATCTATTTTGAAACTATTAAATTTCCAGTGATCATTCAGAATAAGGTTTATAATACTTACCAACAAAGGTTTCTCATGATATCCAAAAAATAAACAGCTTTATGTTAACCATAAAATGCCCCTGATTCTGATAAATCTCTTCCCTGAAACTTTACAGGCTATTGTGTTTTGGTGCCACCCTGAGCACACTGAAAATACAGTTCTAATGAGCAGGTCATCAGGACTTGCAGAGGACCGAGCGCACGCTCTTAAATGGAGATGCTCCCTTTTGAGGTGGTTGCCAGTCACTATTTCACCCCTGGAACAAAATATTGGACATTTGCAACTTAGAGCCGGAAAGCTTTATTTTAGCTCACAGTTTCAGCCTACTCACGGGGTCAGCAAGCTTCAAGGCGGAAGAGCACGGCAGCCAGGAAGCAGAGCAAGGGCGGAAGCCTAAGTGGAGAAAGCACACGCCCTTCCGGACTACGCCCCCTGTGACCCGCCTCCAGCCTGTCCCTGCCTCCTGAAGGCTCCCTCAGCTCCTAAACTCTTCAGTGATGGAGCCACTGATGAGCGTGGCACCCCCACACTCCAATCACTGTCTAAACACATGAAGGGGACTTTCCAGCGACATTCAGACCTAAACCCTAGGGGTAGGGTGTAATAGAATGCTGTTTTCATTTATCACTTTTGCTCCAAAAGTCAAAATAAGTTGACATAAAGCAATCATAAAACCACAACAGGGAAACACCAAACTAAAGTATTTAATCTCCAAATACACTGTTGAAATCCTATGTGGCACTGCCATTGAATAATAAGCAAATGTTCAAATAGTGTAAAAACAATTTGCAGTAGCAGAGGCAGTAAAACATTTAGACATGACGTAATAGTATTTTGTGTGGAAAGCCATCAGGAAATTAGGTGGTGTTGATAATGTTTAAGTCAATCTTTTGTTTAAGAAATCACATAAGCTGTTACTTAATTTATTAGCATAAAAAGTATATCTCTTTTATAACACTACCAGTAATCTAACTTACTCATTAGATCTATCTGAATTAGTATTCTATGAGGAAGCTTTAGTGTTTAACAAACGTAATTTTAGAATGGACCTTTTTTTCTCTTCCTCAATATTGAACACTGAACCTAGGACCACTGAGCTACACCCAACACTTTAAATTTACATATTTATTTTGAGGTTGGATCTGGGTAAGTCACCAAATTGCCCAGGCTGAGCTTAAATTTAGAATCCTCCTATCACAGCATCCTATCATTGCATTGCTTAAATTGTGGAACTCTGTTTCATACACGTAAATGAATGTATTATATGCAAAGTAGTTGCATAACTTATTTACCTTTGTTTCAACTGCTCTGTACATCCTAAACCAATTTTGTAATCAGAATTATCAGCCTACTAAGCAGCGAGGAGTTTGCTTTGTTAATTGCTCTAGTTAAACCTAATTACTGTGGGGTGGAGTGTCTATGAAGAGGGCCACTCCACTTCTACGACTGGCAGGCAAGATTTTTTAGGAAGACATCCAGAGCAGGTGTTCATAGGTGAGTGGACAAAAGCAGATCTTAAAACAGTGTAAATCACTTGCATTTGGAACAACTGTGAGATTTTTGTTCTTAGTGAATAAACTTGTTTCCAAGTGCTAGTCTCAGAAGTAGGCTCTTCCTGCGCCCCTGTAGACGTGCACATTTTTATCCTGTGACTTCTGCCCTGTACCATTTAGCCATGCACCAGGGCTGAGCAGCAGAAAGAGAAGATCTCTTAAGAGCCTGTGGAGGCGCCTCATTCACAGGTGGGACCAGAGACTTACTTTTAATCCATCCACTCAGGAGACACTGATCAACCGCCTGATGCAGACCAGGCGCTGTGCCTCAGGGTGACTGCTCATGGCCCAGGAGGGAGAAGACCGCAGAGGTAGACAGGTCCCTGTTCAGTAGGATGGGTTCACCAGGAGAGTATAAGGAAGGTTCCCTGTCTGTTAGAGGCATAGCCTGGGCTGAAAGCCACACATCTGCTTCCAGGGCTGGCACTGTGACCACTACTCTAGGCAATCTGCATACTTCAGTGACTGGGTTTTGTCCCCTGACTTCTGCCTGTTAGGACTTCTGAAATAAAAAATGCTTCCAAAAATGTCCAAAGTTACATGAATGGATGTGTACATTTAATACACAGAACTATCTAAAGAGTGATTTAACACACTGCTTTAATTCATAGTAACATTTTGGCAAACCTCTCTTCTAGAGAAAGGGAGAACATTATCACCAGAAAAAACTTCCCAGTCTGGCACAACCTTTTTATATTAGTGTAAACTAATGAAATAGAGGTTGCTTTGAATGAAATACAGGTCTATAAGGAATATACTTTTTTTTTTTTTTTTTTTGTCTTTTTGAGACAGGGTCTCGCTATGCAGTTGAGGCTGGTCCTGCGCTCACTTTTGTAGCCCAGGCTGCTCTTGAACTCGCACCAATCCTCCTGCCTCAGCCTCCCAAGTGCTGGGATTACAGGCATGAGCCACCACACCCGGCTTATAAGGAATATACTTTTAAAGTGTTTTCTTCGTACATGTTTGCGGCACATAATGACTACGTTCACTGTGCAGACTTGGTACATGCACGGAACCGGTCTTGATTCTTTTTATTTTCTTTGCCCCTCCTTTCCCTTTTTTCCCTCCCATCATCTCTTGGTCCTCTTCCCACTTGCAAGAGAGCCATCTCCCTGTTTCCTATTACCTGTCTTTTATTTTGCTCTTTAAATTATTTATACTTCGGGTTTCTCCAGTAAGAGAAATCCTGAATATTTAAGCTTTTTTGTGTCTGATTTATTTCACTTAACATTAGGGTTTCAAGGTCCATCCATTTTCCAGCAAATGACTCGTGTTTATACTTCCTATGACTTGGTTGTACTCCACTGAATATAAATATCATTTCTTTATCCATTCATTTGTTGATGGATATGCCTACACTGCTGTAATCTGATGTCTTTATCTCTTTGGGGGAAGATAGCTAGAAGGGGAGTAGCTGGGTCAAACAATTTGTTTTTCACGTTTGGGAGGCTTTTCCATACTGGCTTAACAAAATACACTTTTGCTCTATCTAAATGTATTCTGGGTTGGACACCCAGAGGGGTTGGCCTCTCTCAGCTGAGGAAGTGAAAGCTTGGAGGACACTGAGCTAGGCGTGAGGTACCTGTGATTAGTTCCTTCTCAGGGAGTAAATGTGTTTACTTCTTCCCACTGGTATTTATACTAGTTAATGTGTTGCCCCAGATAAATCAGCTTCCTGAGTCCATCTTTCAGCTTGTTCTCCTCTCTTGGAGCTGACAAATGGTTGGAGTTTGACACAGTTTATCAGTGGAGCCCCTGCTGGGTTCTTGGCAGCGCTTGCTTGCTCAGACTACCACTGTGGAAAAGTGAGTTATCGGCAATATTTTTTTCCTTCAGCCTCTGTCTGGTGGAGGATGCACCACTCAGCAGGAGAATTCAGATGGCTCCATTGCCTCCACACTGTCATAGTTTGTAAGTTTTCCAGCAAGATGGGCTTCTGAACATTTTCTAGTAGAGCTGCTGTTAAGTTGCTTTCAACGAGAAATAGCTTTCATTTTTATCAGAAGGACAAAATTCAATCCACGGTGGTAACTTGGTACCTGTTGATGATTGGTTCTATCTAGGAGGCACAGTGAGAACCAAAAACACTGAGTGCCAGGTTGTTGGGTGGGAAGGTCATCAGTGCCAAGGGGGGGTGATGCTGATAAGTTCTTGTATCAAATGCCATGAGTACTGAGCACCAGGACAAAATTTTTGTAATGCATCAAATACTAAACTCAAAGAATTTTAAGTCAAGAATGAGGTATGACTATATTTCTGCACTTGAAGGGTGTGTGCCTTACATTTGCCAGCTGTTAACACACACACACACACACACACACACACACACACACACACACACGACTGGAATCTCTGCAAAGAGGATTTTGCTCCTTTCTAGATTGAAAAGGAGAGCACACACATGCAGGCAGGCACCCGGCTGGCATTCTAAGCTCTGTCGAGGAGATAGAATTACATCCTTTGCTGTACTGGGTGACAATGAGCGACTGCTTTCCTGACGAGCTGGCATTGGCATGGTAATTAGTGAGAGTCAACTACAAATAGAATCACTGAGATGCATGCTCCACACATGTGCATATTGGGCAGCTAGCAGGAATATAGCAGATCCTAAGTGTGCCCTATGCTACTTGTTGAGTCTAATACACAGTGCAGTTTAATCACGGAGGTGCCCATGTGCATGATTAGCTGTTACTGATTAGTAAACAGTCTGAGGCCCCCAGTTGTTGATCTGGATGCAGCCTCCTGCCCAACCTCCTGTATACGCTCCCTTCCACTGTCTTTCCTTTTCCTCCTTCCAAACTATGAGCAAGAGGGGAGAAAGAGGAAAGGGAGTCCAGATGGGAAGAAAAGAATGCTGCATACATCCTGCAGGAAGTAGGTCAGGTACTTGGGAGATTAAGAGCAGTTTGCTTCATGCCTGAATGCAAGAGGCAGGGACAAGCAGCATACAATTAGGAGGAATTAGAACAGCAACAAGTAGCTTGGATTTATCAGCTTTAATTGTCTATTGTCAAGACCAAGCTCTGCCAGAGAGGATCATGGCGGCTGCCTACACCCTAATACTGTTAATGGACCTCCGTTGTGGGATTAGCTCTCCTAAAAACAGTCCTCTGTTTTTCAAAGGAGCCGCTGGGAGCCTGCATAAAAAACACTGAGCTGTTACTTTCTCTGTGATGGGTCCCATTCCAGGTGATGCAGCAGCATAGGCCTTCAGTCCCCAGAGGGGCACCTTGAGGGGGCAGATGCCTACTGAAAATTAATAGGCATCCTGCTTCCCCTATGTGTACTTTGAGGAAACAATGGGCTGTAGATGGAGGCCAGATAACTCAGGCTGATGGCTTCAGGATCTCCACACTATCTTGTTAAAAGGGCTCTGGCTTATGGCCTATTCGTAGTCAACTGTGGAGAGTTTTTCAAAAGATAAGGTACCTATTGAATGAGGTTTGTTATTTTAATACCCTTCCCTTCTCTTTCCTTCATCACCTCTCAACCCCTCAGGAGGAAAAGAAGGCATTTAAGGCATGCGTCACCTTCTTCCAACCCAGGCACTGCATCCTAGTTGTTTGAACCTGCTGAATGCCATTGCGGGCTCACACTGAGAAGGCCCCGCAAGGAGCAGCCCTCCTCTCTTCCCCTTTCCAAGCCTTCTTGGACCTTAGAATAGTGTGCTTGAGGATCCAACTCTGAACTCCGGGTGTTGGAGTCCAGCCAGGCTGAGTTCTGCTTAGGCCTGTGTAGCACGCGAGCCTGTGAGCTACCCCCTCCCTGGTGAGGTCTCGGGTACCAGAAGACAAGCCTGAGGGATGTCCTTCCTGCTTCCTGACCTCTGGTCCTTAATTTTCTTAGCAGGAGAATGTGGTGATGTTTGGAATCTATGGTCCTCAACTCAGGCAGAGTAATAAATCTCCTTTGGACCAGGATGCAGAACAATTGCAATGATTCCATAACCAACCAATAAAGACCTGTTACCCCCCTCTACTGTCTGGCACACAAAAATCAAGACTGCAGCTTTGAATCACCTCTTGGAAAGGACAAAAAGAAATCAGCTCTGTTTTTAATTCTAGTTGCACGTGGATGCTGCACATCTGTAACTCCAGTACTCTGGGAGGCCGAGGCAGGAAGATGCAAGTCCCAGCCCTTCCTGGGCAACTTAGTAACTTAGGGAGAACCCCATAGCAAAATAAAAAAGCCCAGGGATGCAGCTTAGCGCAAAGGCCCTAAGTTTAGCACCCAGCAAGGAGGTGGATGTTTCTTCTTCCGTTCCTTGGTAAACGTTCTGTGTTTCAGGGGAGCACTGTGGTAGGCAAGCCCCAGGGTTCCCGTTGCACTCCTGGGGCTGCTGCACATGCAGGCCCTGCCACCTCACATCTGCTCACCCTCTGCTCTTCCAGCTCATCCTTTCCATCCTCTCTGCACCTGTTGCTAAGCCTCCTAATCCAGTGAAATGCTCCTACCTGCGACCTTCTTTTCACCAACAGTGTTGGCTCTCCCCCACCTTCCAAGTGCAGCCTTTTCTCCGCTCTTACACTGGTGTGGAAGCTGCTCCTCAAGGTCCCGAGGGTGAGGAGATAAGAGGGTCTGGCAGGATGAGTACCTGCCCTGATTCCCTTTTTCCCTTTTTAAGGATTTGCATTTCCCAGCTTTCAGTTAGTTTAGATTTATTCCTTTGTCCACCAAATGCCAGCTCAGAAATGTCTT
This sequence comes from Myocastor coypus, assembly GCA_004027025.1. NCBI lineage: Eukaryota > Metazoa > Chordata > Mammalia > Rodentia > Myocastoridae > Myocastor > Myocastor coypus. The sequence continues at coordinate 71,082 of PVJA010003910.1, read as the reverse complement.
GTGGCTCAGAAATGCTCTCCTCTCCTAGAGCCTTGCAGGAATGAAAAGCCCTCTTATATCTGAATGCTCCCCATCACTACAAAGCATGTAGGAAGAAAAACAAATCCTGGAAGATCACTGGGGTTCCCGCACAAATGCTGTGGCAACAGTGATGATCATTGCTGGTGTTACTAAGTTGGTAGAAAGCAAACTAAATGAGTACTTTCAAAATACATAAATAATCAGAGAAGTACCCAATCACATGAAAGGAAAGTAAAAAACTCCTTAGGTGTGGTGGGGACACAGGTGGCTCTGGAACATCCAGACCGTACCTGCTGTTGTGGGTTTTACAAAGGCCTCTGAGTAGCATTTATCCTGTCTCCATTCCTAGAGAGGGAAATCTCTTGGTTGTTCAGTTGACTTAGTTTTTGTTTCCCTTATTTAGGAAGTCAAAACACTGACCTCATTTCAAAATATCCTGGAGTCTCCTAGGCTCGCCATCCTGATGTTGAGTCCCTGAATATGTTTGTCAAAAGTTTTGAGGAGGTGATCTCTGTGTCATAAGAAGGAAGTTTGTGCTATTTTTAAATTGACTTAATACATCACTGAAGCATATCATACACATATCATACCAGTGACACACGGGCTGCGTTGTAACATAGCATGTGTCATACATACATTCTCTCTCACTCATACACACATACTTGCTCTTCTTGTCTGGTTTTTACAAAGGAAGGCAGCCAAAAAGCCAAGCCCAGTGATTTGAGTTGAAAAGGCTGTTAAAGTTTAAAAGCGGAGTGTCCCTCTCATTCTCAGCCTGGCTTTGAGACATGTGGGAGGGCTTCAAAGCCACAGTGCCCCTCTTTTAGGCTCAGGCTTACAGTTGGTCCCCAAATGTTTACCAGCATGAAGATGCCTAACTTACAGGAAGTGGGAAATGGGTGTGGGGGGTGATGGTGGGTGGGAGGGTATGGAGTGGGGAGTGGAGGGTGGGGGTGCTCTCTTGATGTGGTTAGCCTGTCATTGACCTTGTTTGGGTATAGCAGGAGTTGAATTAGAAAATGAAAACACATTTCATCTTGAGCATATTTCATCCCATTTTTTACTTTCCTTAAGAAAAAAAATTTCCCCCAAGTAGAGTCAGGTCTTCAGATTTGGGGCTCGATTTCCCTTCATCCTACAATAGTCCTTTTCCTCTGCTATCTGGCTGCCTGTATGGCAATGACTGACCAACCCATGGACAGAAGGGCAGAAAAGAGCAGCAACAACTAAACCTGGCCCAGTAGCTGAAACTGAGTTAACGCTGACTTGTGAAGCTGTTATGATGATGCCATCCAAGGGACTTGACCAGGATTTCTGAGATCAGAGCTATTTCGTTCACTGTGGGCTGCTGTCATGTGGAACACTTAATGAGAGAACTCTGCTAAAGAACAGGCTGTTAATAGAGATAGCTGAAGGGTGTGTGTGTGTGTGTGTGTGTGTGTGTGTGTGTGTGTGTGTATTCTAACAGAGAAGGAAACAATAAAGTGACTGCTAACATCATATGAGTTCCTACTTAGAAACCAACATTCTGAGACCGCAGGTGCCAGTCAGTGGTAGGGTCAGAGTGCTCCACATGGTACCAGGGATGACATCCCCTGCTGGTGGCAGGCTTCCAGAAGGGCTGGGTGAAGGGTAGCTGGCCATCTACCCACCTACCCTTAACAGTGCTGTTCTGGACAATACCAAAACATCATTATCTTAACCTGGATTTTCCTATGTGGAGCCTGCTTCCTTACTTGTATTTCTTCTTTCTTTTCTGTGACCTGCATTTTCAGTTACATTATTTTAATTATGTTACTCCTCAACCTTGATTGCTATAATCATAGTCAAAAGTTGGATTTTATTTTTGCCTATCTCTGAAGATTTGAATGAAGGATGCTATGTTCCAACATGCTGTCTCAAAATCCACTTTCCTTAAAGTTCCACTCGTGGTCTTGTCCAGCTCAGCTGGAACACCTGGATCTAATTTTAGGGTTGTCTGGCTAAGCCCCACACTGGTATTTGATGTTTGCGTCCTCCCTAGACTCAAGCCCATTTCACCACCTCTGAAGGTGAGCGCAGGCTGATATTAATTAACAGTGAGTTGATTCACCGGCATCTTCCAGTCATTAAAGGAAAGATTTGGCTCAGAATAGCCCCTTTGGTACCTCGAATCTCTTTCGGCCTGCCTCCTCACTCCATCACAGTTGAGTCACCAGCACTTTCGTGGTGGATGTGCCCGAGAACGGAGGTAAACTGCAAGAGAAGGGGAGGCTCGCAGCCAACCTGCAGGAGACACTGTGAACAGCGTATGGCTCCCGCATGACTACATTGTTTTTCTGTTCAGTGGGGCACTGACTCAGCATCAGCTAATAAACCCTCTGGAGAAGGCTGGATTTCTCTTGTTTAATTATCATCCTGGAGTCCTCTGTGGGCTCTTAAGAATTGTTCATTCAGTTTTATACCCCTAGCACATTAGCCGGCTGAAGTCTCATTTCCTCTTGGTGCTAGCGTCTCCTCTGGCACAGACTGCAATAACAGGTGGTCCAACCTCCAGCAGGGAGCGCGTGCTGTTCGTGTCCCCTAGTGGGAATTTAGTAGTTCTGTACTACAGAGACTGGAGAAGGACTTTAGACTGAGGGACTTTCTGGCACTTTCTATTACATCCTCCCCTCCCCCTTCCAGAAGAATTCTAGAAAAGTTTCCTGAAAGAAAATTGAAAGATAAACAGACCTATCTTTATGATTAAGTTGGGTTATTACTTTGCTTTGTTTCATTTCTTCCTGTAAACAAATAACTTAAGTGTCCACTTCATTGTATGACTAAGTTGGTATCATTAGGTTGGGACTGGGTGTGCGTGCATGCGTGGAGGTGTGTGTGTATGTGGGTGGGTGTGTATGCACACGTGCATTTAAAGTACAGTACTAGAAAAGACAGCAGACTAAGGTCACCCAGAGATGAATACCAGAAAAAAAAAAAAAAAAAAAAACCCTACGTATAGGGAGGCCAGCAGGGAAGTGCAAGACTTGAATTTCATCGAGCTAGACAGTAATTGTAATGGGGTGCCTGCTATAAATGGCCCCTTTGCATCATTGTTTCTCTGAATTAGAGGATTCCTTGCTGAAGGCGCAAGACCATTGAAGGAAGTAAAGCATCTGGTTTGTTTTGTAATGAGAAGCAGGAATGCAAGGTCCACGCTCTTAATAATAAACAAACAGGACATTGTATGCCATCATCACAGGATGTCCTTCCTTCAGCGGAGGGCTAGGGCTGGAGGAAGAGCCCGCCAGACTCAGCACGAGCCCCGCTAATTACTGCCTCCAACCCCTTTCCCTCTGCGGAGATCAGTTCAGGAGCCCCCTTCCCTAGGAACCAACTACAGTTCTTCGTTTTAGTTCCACTTCTCGGACGCCTGCTTGTGGCTTTGGGGAGGAGAGTTCAGAAACAACAACAGCAACAAAACAGAACAAAACAAAACAAAATCTGTAGGATTATGACTTTTTCCTATTTACCGAATAGCTTAAAGAAGGAAGTAAGCGCTACCAAATTTGAATGTGTCTAGTTAGCAGGAGAAAGACAATTTTACAAGAGGAGCGAATGCGTTTGCGTGTCTCACAGACACAATTGGAGTACGAGACAGCTACCGTGTATTACATCAGAGGCAAAAACAATTCAACTTGCTCCTTCCACCTAAGTTTTGTGTGTTCTGTGATGGCGGGCTCGGGGTGCCCACCCGCCCGAAGTCATCTTGAAGTTTCCTTCCAGGAGTGTGCACCCCCTTAGTCTGCCGCGACAGGAAGCAGGGCGAACTGGGGTGTTTAGAATACAATACAACCCAGGCAATCGCCGAGAGTGAGTGCCTTCAAAGGGAAGTAAGACGATTCCAAGTCTGTGTTGAAACTCATTTGCTAAGAGAGGAAGCCGGGAGGCAAGCTGGGGGAAAGCCCTGCCGGCCGGCTCGCAGGTAAAGGCCACGCCCCCGGCCTGGTAGGAGTGAATCAGACGGGCGGCTCATTAGCGCTCGCGGCCGCGGGGAGGGGAAAGAGCCGCAGCTCGGGCTGACACCCGCAGTGCTGCCGGGACGCTCGGCCCTCCAGTGTCGCAGAGTGGCAAGAGCAGCAGCACCTGTCGGCGGGCGGCGGGAGCTGGGAGCCGCGAGCCGCGAGCTGCGAGCCGCGCCGGGCGGCGGCCGGGAGGGAGCGCCGAGCGCGTCTGCGCCGCTCAGTCCCGCCGGGGACGCGGAGATGCGGACGGGGTCCCCGGCAGCGGGACCCATCGCAGATGTTGGATCTTTGCTTGGAAAAACGTGTGGGTGCGACTTCGGTAAGGAGCTTCATTGGATTTTGATTTTTTTTTTTTTTATTGATCTGAAAACTTTTTTTTTCCTTTCCTTTTCCTCTCCCCCCCTCCCTTTGATGTAGTAGTGGCAGTAGAAACAAGAAATGCTTCTACTTTCTTGCATTTACTACTCTCCAACATTTATAAGACTTTCCTTATGAATCATTAACTCTTTAAATTCTAGATGAAATTGTCAGTTCATTAAAATTTCAGTAGTAGTTCCTGCCCAGCCCCCTGACAAAAAAAAAAAGTAACTATTCCGGGTTAACTTAAATTTTCAATTTCAGTTTAACATTTTTTGGGGCATCATGACTACATGTTGAAAATAAAAAATGAACTGGTTCAGGTGGTAACTATGTTAAAGAAAATTTCAAGTCTAGCTTTTTATTTTTTAAAGCATATTTGAAAAATAAGTGGAAGAAAATAAAAACATCCCTGAAGGACTCCCACAGTCTGTTTACATTTCAACAAGCACAGAATCTTACGTGGAAATGGTACCCTTATTTCTCCTCAGTCCAGAACCTCTACGTGGGAATACGTTGCAAAAATGTTTATCATTTTCCCTTGGGAAAGCACCTTTCCTCAGTGTGAGGGTAGATTTTTCAGGAATACCCTAAATTCAGTGGAAGCGGCGCCTGCGTGCTTGAGCCCTCTATATTTGTTATAACTTTAGTTACAGTAAACTGCAGCACATCAGTGGCTTCTGGGAATCCATACACTTTCAGATTTAAATGGAAAGTGCTATTTGTAGCTGAGGGCTCCTAAAGGAATTCTCTTCAGGGACTGCTATTGACTGATTTTATGTGTTGTTTTTGCTTTTTCAGTTTGGCGTGCAATGCCCCCAGATCCAAACTGCGGGGTGATTCCTCCCCTTAACCCATTTTTCTTCCTCTTTTCCCGTGGTTTCAGAGAGCTCAGAGAGGGTGCGACTCAGTGATGCTGGCAGGATGCATCCTTTTTCGGTCTTCCATGCGAAAGCTCAAGTGAGCGGGACAGGGGAGCCAGTTGTTTTGATTGTTTTGTGTTGGGAGCTGGTGGGAAAGTTCAGCCTTCCCCACTTGGAAAAGGCAGGCTGGGTTCCGCTCCTGCACCACACGCGCTTTCCATTTTTAGCTTCATTCAGAAGCAGACAGAGCTCCTTCCTCTTCCTTTCCTTGTTTGTGACACTTTTCTGAGGCAGCTTTTCCACAGTGCTGAGGGTCTGGCGGCCATGACCCCAGGCGTTTCTGGGACTCAGGACATCGCCCACATTTTTCTGCCCTGAGAGGTAAAGCCAGGGATAATTCAAAGGTGTGTTTCTTTATTTTTCTCCCAGTGAGACTGCCACTTTTTTTTATAAAAAAACAAAACAAAACAACTAAGAGTAGCATTTTAAAACTGTAGATAAAGGCAATCCCCTTTAATATGTTTTTGGCTCTAACTCAGCTGTACCAAGCACTCCTCATCTGCTTTTCAAGTCTTGAGACTACTGTATTAGTCACTGCTTCTTGGAGCAAGCCACAGGAATGGCAGGACAGTGGCCATTCAAGGCCTTTCACTTCTCTTCCAGGCTGCCCCCAAGTGTAGCTCTGGCTCTGTGAAGATTCACGGGTTGGCAGGGGCGACTGAGGAGACCATGAAAATGGACATGGAGGACGCAGATATGACTCAGTTGACAGAGGCTGAGTTTGAAGAGAAATGTACATACATTGTGCATGACCACCCCTGGGATTCTGGTGCCGATGGGGGGACCTCAGTTCAGGCAGAAGCATCCTTACCAAGGAACCTGCTTTTCAAATGTGCCACCAACAGTAAAGAGGTAAGCTTCTGGTTTATTGTGGAAGAAAAAGTTCGTACCCTGCTTACTTTCACAACTTTATATATATCTTCTTCTCTAAGAACTATGAAAATCCATTAGTATCAAATAACTGATGGCACTCTTAAGTTCTTCTATGGCTGTTTCCTTAAGTCGGTTCTTTCTCATTTCCTCCTGCCTTCAAACTGTTCCATACTAATTAGTAAACAGTTAAATCTTTTGGCAAACTGACATATCTTGGAGAAACTGGCTTGCTAGGTGGGTGGTGCTGTCAGTGTGCTTGGGGAAAACTGCACGTCTGGCCCTCCATCCTTTCAAGGGAAGGAACTTTTTCTCAGAAAAAAATTTAATGTTTCTTTTGTTTCCATTTGGTCATGAGATGGCTTTATTCTTTTTAATGAGCCAGCTTTATTAGCTAGGTTCTAAAATTATTCTCAAAACCTTGAGGTGTTTATGAACTAAAGTAATGGCATAAATTGAGAAAAGGGTCACGTAAAAGTGTCCTCTGTCCGATGACTTCACTAACCACTGTTTATCTGTGGCAGCTCCTTTGCTCTGGCTGGGTTGGCGAGCCAACTCCTACTGGCCTCTGAAGTGGGTATGCTCTTTGTTGTTTCAAAGGGGCTGAAATCCTAAACTTGGAATGAGCAACTGATTTGTGTTTACCTTTTTATATAACAATTATAGCTAGGCGTGATGTTTAGCTGTGAAATAACTGGCAGAACCACCTCTTGTTTTGAAAATTTGGCTACTGCAGTTGTTCTGTCTAGTTACTGCTGGCCTAGGTTGAAGCAATCTACCCCTTAGCAACTTCCCACCATTGCTGTCAGCTCTGGGCTTTCAGAAAGTAGTAGAAAGGGGATCACTTGTTTAAAGTTCAGGATTCGCCACTGGGACTATTCTTTACAGCTCTGTCCAGTCACTTTCCCCCTTTCCCTGAGGAAAAGTATTTGAAGGAATCCGGGAGCCTGTTTGGGAAACACTTTGTCGCTTTCCTGTTTGTGTGTCTGAGTTCAGTGTTTTCAGTGAGGGGGTAGACACAGCTGTCTAAAATTAAATAGAGCAATTCTGCTTTGAGCTTCATTAAAATTAAACTTTTTCTTTCTGCTGGGAGAGTGGTGGCAGTTTTTATAAAAAGGAAAATTTAAATTGTATTTGTACATGAATGTTAACCAAAAATTTAACCCCAGAGGTCGGCCTTAATTATACCTCTTCCTGAAAGTAATGTTCTTCTCATAGAAAGTCCCTTTAATATGTGACTGTCAGCATCAATGTAGCATTTGTTTGGGTACTAAAGGTTTGCCTGTGGCTTTAAAAGGTGTAGTGTCTTTTTTGCCCATATCAGATTTGACCAAATATTGTCAATTCCCAAGGTTCATTTGTGTTAGATTGTCCTTTCCAGGCCACTGAGACTAAAATAAAGATCCTCATTCTGGGTCATCTTTGCTTTTTTTAAAAGTCATATATCATGTTCTCCTTAGTTTAGTTCTTAGGTGATTTTTTTTTTTAATTTTTGCAGTTCTACTGAAAATCATGGAAAATTATGGTTGATTTGTTATGCTCTTAGATCATTCAGTCCAAGGTTCAGAGAGATAGCCACTTACCCAGAGGCTATAGCTAGAACCAGATGCAGGACGTGGAGCAAAGTTCTCCTGGCTTCACCAACAAGTGATTCTGGATTATGTTACACTGCCCCTCTTGGTGTCACTGTGGTTTTATTTATCATCTTAACATATTTCAGACTGATCCCTTATTAAGCTGGCTTGTTTTTTGTTTTTCCTAAGAATGTATAACTGCCTATTTCAGTATGTTAAACAATGAAGATCCTTAAAAATTAACATAGAAAGCAGAGTTCTTAGGGCCTAGTCCCCATATTTTCCTTAACTGAAACTCTGGAATAGAAAATAATACATCTTTAGTCACTGATCACAAAAGCAACTGGAAAACTATGACTTAGTGTCCGAGCTTGCTCTGGAATTTGTACCTGTTTTTCCTTTTGAACTTTGGGAAAGGACAGCTCCCTTTTGGTGGTGAAAGAGAATGGCAGAATTGAGCCACTGATGGTATGCTAGCTTACAAAACAGTTCCAGGACAGAAACATTCCGGATTGATGAAATGTTTACATTAGTATTCTTCACTTAGTTCTTTTTAGTCCCACAAGGCGTGGAAATGGGAGGAAAGCCTTCTGATGTGTAGTTTTTACCTGACTGATTTATCATGCCCTTTTAAAAATGTTTTCATTTAAATAACAGAAGATGTGATGTTATGTACTGTTGTGCTGACATACCGGGGATTTTTTTTTTAACAAGATCATTTTTCATTATGAATTTGTGCTATGTGTCAGCACCTTTTTTTTCTTAGTTTAAAAACAAAACATACAAATCATATTTCTGAACTTGACCTTCATTTTTAGATTTGGTTTAGAATCGTTTTGTGCCTTTAATGAGGCTGTTCTTACTTCCTATTTCCAGAATGTAGAACTAAATATAGATATCTTATTCAAAACTTCTAAAACTTTTTAAACTGATGATTTATTCTTCTATGGGGATTTTCCCCCATCCTCCTAAAATATTAATCTATGAATACCTGTCTACAGAAAAACCAATCTCAACATTAATATGTAGAAGCAGCAGTCTGTACAAGTTTCCCCTCAGCCAGGTTTGCTGCCCTCCTGAGGCGCTGTGGCTCCTCTGTGAGGCTGACCTGAAGCGGGGCTGATCAGCATCAGACACATCAGTGTCCATGGCAACTGAGGCCCGTGGTTAACTCAAGCCACCTGTAAAAGTGTCCTATCCTAACTTGCAGTTCCCTCCTCCAACTCCTGTTGCGGAGGTGATGCACAGAGGCATTACCATGTTTCCTTCCATATGCAGATAATAAGAGAGGAAATCTTTCCCCCAAATCTGTTCCATGCACTCCTTTTAAACTCACTGCATGCGTGCATGTGGTGCTGTTAGTTAAATATTTTTCCACTGAACTATTCTAAGCCCACTTCATTTCTTTTAAAAGTGAAGCCTTGGTCCATTGTAGAGTTCTAGTCCTCTCAGGTCAATATCCTTATAATCAAAAGAGAATTTTAATTGGAGTCATTGTTGTGGAATGGGATTCAGGGAGGAGAAAGACATAGCTAATTATTAAAATGACTTTATTCTAATTTGAGGTGAGGATATTCAATCACATTTAGACCTGTATAATGTTTCTGCTTAAGATTCACTGCTGTCTGTGTTTGTATACCCTCTGCAAGAGTGATTTGCTTTTAAAACAAACAAAAAACTTATCTTCACTATCAGACTTTCTCAGTACAAACTACTTAACCAGTCTTGAATGGCACAGTCTCCTCTGCCTTGTAAAAAATTGTGAAGAAGCCTTGGTGTTTGTCTGGCGGTTGCATGCATCTGAGGGTGTCCAATACTCAAGCCTCTGACAGGGACAGATGTACCCAGGTGACAGATGTCAGCACAGAAAGCGTATGTGAAGGCTCGTGTGGGGGCTGATGAAGCGTGGCCTTGAGAAAGCCCCATGTCTTCTCCTGATGGGTTTATAGAAACCACACAACAGTCTGACCCAACAGTAACTCTTTAGGACCCTGGTCAGTTCCACTGCAGTTTTTTTTCTGAGTTAGATTAACACATTTTAATTAACTTCCTTTAACACTCAAATCAATGGCATGGCAGGTTTCCTCATGATATTTGCTGGTTCCAAGGTAGAATATTAAGTGATAGGTCAAGGAGATGAGGTTGACTAAAATAGACATTTAGGTCTCCCAGAGGGACAACTTGGACCTGTTTTAATTCAGGTTCTTATCACCTCTCCAAACTTACTTTGCCAAGCATGATAAAAGTTATAGCTTTTACGTTCTCTTGGAATAATATCTTAGACATGGATTTAAGAAGGTGTTTGTTGTGTATTTATTAGAGTGTTGGACTTGGAATATATGTAGTAGGGTTATAAGCTAAGCAGGGCTTTTAACCTCAAAATTCTGTGATTTAGTGCTCTTATTATCTCTGTTTGTTAGTTTATATTCTACAGCTCTGTATGTAATAGGAATTTAGGATTCTGTCCCATTGCATACTACAGTAAAGCTCGCCTCTCTCTTCCCTAGTGACTAATCCACCATTGTGCTTAGTAGGTGTCAATGGCTTGTGACTTCTCCAGATTCCTTTGTTGTAGAAGCAAAATTCTAGTTGACTTTTTGGCCACAAGAAAATGTGTGTTTTCTTCTTCATTATATAAAATTGGTGACCAGAACCCAAGAGAACCATTCTGCAGAAGAATGGCAATTAAAAGAAAGACCATGACCTCAATATAATGCACTTTGTTGATAATCAAGCTCTGACTCCCAAGACAGTATCTGCAGGAGACTATAATTTAAAACAAAGTTGATGGACCAGTTGAGTGCCTTTCTTAAAATTACTGCTTTAAGGTGGATATGTTGAAAATATCAACTACTAATTATTGGCTCACCAACAGATGGCATTATTTGTTTTTCCTGTTTGTCATTCTAATATGGAATATTAAATGTGAATGTCTACTGGTTTTGTATTACAGGTGTCAATTCTATGATTTTTCCTAACTAGGTTCATTAATATGTCCAAAGCAATGAGCCATGAAATAATTTAGTCTACTTAAGCTTTAAATATTTTATCTCAAAATTTCTCTTGAGATGCTCTGTCCACAATAGTTGTACTACTAAGAAGTACCAGTTAAACTCTTCTGGAAAGGGCAGATGTAAATGAAGGCATAGGAAGAGAATCAAATGAACATCTGCTTTTTTCAGCTCTCTGCCAGGAATTCATAAAGGACCAAAAATAACACTGTAGCTCATCAACCTTGTTTCAACTTTTAGTAGGGGTAGGAAAATTTTTTGTCCTTTCTAGTCTGAGCTGCACCATTAACTTGTATGTTGAATACTGAATTATTTCCGAAAAAAATCATTTGCTGATAAGAAGCATACCTGAGAAAGATGTCTGTCACAACCATGTAGGTGTATACTATTTCATATCTATTTAAACAGTGGTTAAATTCCTGATGAGATGCACTGTGGTACCTGTGTGCTGTGTCTCACAACCAGTGTCTTAGATTCTACTCTGAGCTGCCTGAACATTTGCTGACTCACAGATTTGCACCTACCATTTTAGGACACAAGAGACACCAAGGATAGTAAAACCTGGAAATAAGATTTTACCTTTTTAACTTCACAGCCCTACACTGGTCCATTCAGTAAAGTATTTAGTAACCAATTTATAGATTATTTTGACAATTTTAATTATTATCAAAAAAAAATTAAAACGGGCAAATGAGAGAAGAAAAAACAAAGCTGTGATTGCCAAATGTTAGAAAGGTCTACTCACAGTTCTTTTGAATAGTGATGCATTACTTCCTGATTCATGATTGGTGATTTTTTTTTTTTTTTTTTTTAAAGCCAGGCAAGAGAAATTTACGATCAAGGAGGAACTGACATAGTTAATGTGTTTCTTTAGCCCCACAAAATCAAAATGCATGATGCAGGCTGAGAAAGTCATTTCCTCAGATCTTAGAACCCACAGCTCTTAGAACCCCCCCACTTGCCTCAGTATAAATGCCATTTCAAAGGAGGACTTGTGACCACAGTGAGTAGAAGATGGTAGCGAAGACTAGGGACTTGAAAGGTTTTTCTCCTATTAAAGAGAACTTACAAGCAGTTGGGGATTGGGGCAGGACCTCATCTGAAATTGAAAAAAAAAAAAGTGTTTGGTTTTTGGTTCCCTTAGTCTTTGTGGAACAGCTAAAGGCATTATTTTGGTTTCTGAGATTAAAACTATTTTATTCCCCTAAAGTACACTGTGTTTATGGTTTGAGGGAGTGTGAGAAATAGGAAAGTGGGAGCCCCGCTGAAATGGTTTTAAGTTTAACCTTGTTCTACAGTCTTAATTCTTCTAAAACAGAACAGTTATCCTCTCTGGGATAACATAAAAAATAATAAAGATGAAGAGCCTTCAGTCACAATTCTGTAGGCTATTTGAATGCTTGGTTGTGTATTGGCTCCTCATGATCTTAGACTTTCAGATATTCTTTCCCTAAGGTGAAATTTACTGGTAATTATGTGGACATCTTCCTGTCAGGTATGCATTGTTGATTGTATTATCACTTAAGGATTCAACTGATTGAAATAACAACATTGGTTCACTCCTTACAATAAGTTAATTGTTTTATATGTTTTACCCATTTTAGGTTATTGGTGTGCTGAGTAAAGAATACATACCAAAGGGAACACGATTTGGGCCCCTAATAGGTGAAATCTACACGAGTGATACAGTTCCCAAGAATGCCAACAGGAAATATTTTTGGCGGGTAAGTCAGGAAATTTTTTCAAGACTCAGTATTAGGAAAAACTGGAGTTAGAAGAACTAGATGATTTTCTTTTTCAACCTGTGCTGAGAAATTCTAGGATTCACCAGTGTGGTTCATCTGAAAGTATTCGGGGTTCCCATGGAAACAGGGACTGCTGAGCAAGTATGATAAAAATGGTTAGATGTTCATCCCTGGAAATACAGCCTGTAGGTGGTTAGCGGAAGAGAGAGATGGATATGTGAGACTTAATTTTTTTTTTTTTTTTTTGCAGCTCTTTAGAGCTTTGTGAGGAAAGGAAACCAGTTTGTTACTTGCTTCAAGGCTGGTGGGTTCATTTGCATATCTGTGCAAGGAAGTAGTAATGAGTCACTTGAGCCTTAGACTTCACCGGTTCTTGATTTCTTGCTGAGTTAACTTCAGTTGAATGGAAGAGTTATCATAAATGAATTATCTTCAGAAGAAATGTCTTTAAGCAGAGATGGCTGAAGGATGGGCTGGGGAATCAAGGAACACAGCACTGGTCTTACTTAAATCCATCTGTAGCATGAAACTGTTGAATCTGACAGTATGTAAGTTGTGCCAATATGTAAGGAAATGGTTACCATCAGTCAAGACGAGATACTTACTGTTTTTTGTATTAGGAATCGAACTCAGGACACCAGGCAAGTGATGTGCCACTGAGCTATATCTCTGGACCGGAAAGCTTTTCTATAACATCCAGCCAGAATCTGATCTAAACAATCTCCTTTGGAATTATTTCCCAAGCTAAAAAGACAGTTATAGATTTACTATTGATTTATTTAATACTAACAATTACTCATGCTTAAAATGCATCCATTCTGTGGCTCATAGTGGAAAAGTGGGAGTGTATTTTTGCCTTTATTGCCAATAAATGCTTCTCATATGTGAGCCACAGAGGTGTAGAAACCCAGGACTCAAAAGTCTGAATTAACACAATCCAGCATAAATGTCATGAATATGTGGTCCCTTAGGGGGAAAAAAAAAATAAGGAGCAACTAAGAATCTCTCATCACTGTCCCAGTCCCTATTGCATTTAATGATTCACCATAAGCAACTGAAAGGCTTTCTTGAGGATTTATTGGGATCAGTTGTCCTTTCCATGCAAAGGATATGGTAGGAGATAACTTCTCACATGTTATTAAAAGCATCCCAGTTTTGCTGGCAGAGATGTGAACATCTGTTGTGAGAAAAGAAAAAGTCTCATGAAAATGACACAGTCCAAGCGAAGGAATGTTTGAGTTGAGAAACGAGTGACATTTCTTGTAACTGTACTGTGAGTCAGCATGTTTTAGTCTTCTTGATAATAAATGGAAACATAGTGAAGTGATAGGTAGCAGCGTTCAGGTTACGCGTGCACTGTTTTATTTTCTTGTGGGTGTGTGTATGACTTCATGGCATCGGATGGTTCTGTTTTTAAGTGAGCATACAGTAAACTGCAGTCCATGGAAGGCTGACTGGAATCGACATACCCGTAGCTTTAGAAAGCAGTTTCCGTCCCTACGAAGAGTGTAAGAGTGATGGAACCCCACGTTCCTGGAAGTTTGCACATCAGAGTAAACAAACTTGAAAACCCCTCTTGATAGCTGAATTCACCCAGCCTTGTTCCATTTTCTCTTAACAAAACACACCGCAAAAGCTCTCACAAGCTGCTTTGATGAGGCCACATGTATTTCCCCCTTCACAATTTACAGGAAGTTACTCTTAAAAGAAAGTGATTCTGGTGTTTACTGCCTGTGTTAAAGGGACAGAGTTCCTTTTTATTTCTGATAACGCCTGAGTGAAATGCAGAAACAACATATGGACTGGGACAGTCAGTGGGTGACTAAGGGCAAAGTAGTAATAGCCCCTGTCCCGTGAGAGCAGAATCTCTGCTGCGAGCAGACACCTTGCCTTCACTTAGAGACAGCAGCAGGTGACCAGGTACTAATTAGGTAGGTATAAGCCATGAGCTTTAGTCTGAAGAAAAGGTGGCACAGCTCTTACTAGGAAGGAGAGGAGCTTTCTGTGGAAAAGGGCCGTGGTTCCCACATCGTTTGATTGTGTGTTTTCGTTGTTCCTCCTCTTACCTCTGCCTTTTTATCAAGTTTCCTGGGCAGGTATGTTAATCAGAAGTCGTGTTACTCGAGGACAAACTCACTTCTCCTTTATGCACTGCAGTGTTAACAACAAACACTTTTTTTTTCACATTCTTTTTCCAAGACTTCCAAAAGGCAGGCATTGGTCTCTTAGCCAACCTCCTCCCAGATACAGGGGATCTGTCTTTGCTCCTCTTGCCTGAAAGAAAAGTGCAAGGCTGAACATGTTTATCAAGAGGAAAAGTGGATTCTCAGTATCCAGACCGTCAAACTCTGGCCTCTGTTCCGGGGCTCACTTTGTTATGGCAGGTGAAGCTCACCTTTGCCCCACCCAGTGTTTCCACAAAAAGGCAGGGTTCCAAGTATTTATATGAACAAGTGTTACTTTAGGACTCGCGGGTTGGGGGTGGAGGATGTTTGCATAGTCTAAGCCTTGGGCGGGGGTGTAGGAAACAGCAAGTACAGAGGCCATAGAAAAAGCTGAGACTCAGTTTGACGTAGTCTGCCTGCTTGCTCTTCTACCCAGTGACTCAAAGCACTAAAAGTCAGCACAATCGGAACTGAAGTTAGTAGCGACGCCCATTTGCCAGTCAGTGCCAGAGCAAAAGTTAGCGCTCTGCGGTAGTTTAATCAGTTTGAGGCTACTCCTTAAATGAAATTTTGTTTTAGCCTTCTGTTCTTTTTCCCCGAATATTAAAAGATGACAAAACTGAAATGGAAAAGGTAACTGACAAGAATGTGCCTGAGCTGTTTCCGCCCTCATTTCTGCTGATTCAAGACTACTAGGGCCTAATTGATTTGATTCTTTTCTAGCGAGCTAATAGGGAAGCAGAAATCACAGGTTCTGCTCGGCTGTTTACTCTTGAGAGGTACTGGCAAAGCTTTCTGTTGCTCTGGGCTCGCTTTCTTTGACACCCTGCCTGTCTTCTCTTTTGGACAGATCTATTCCAGAGGGGAACTTCACCACTTCATTGATGGTTTTAATGAGGAGAAAAGCAACTGGATGCGCTACGTGAATCCGGCACATCCAGCGCACTCTGCCCGGGAGCAAAACCTGGCTGCGTGTCAGAACGGGATGAACATCTACTTCTACACCATTAAGCCCATCCCCGCCAACCAGGAACTTCTTGTGTGGTATTGTCGGGACTTTGCAGAAAGGCTTCACTACCCTTATCCTGGAGAGCTCACGATGCTTAATCTCAGTAAGTGGATTACAGAACAAAAAATGTTTAAATGCCAGTAATGTCAGTTCTGCCCCTATGAGCTAATAACATGTTGGTTAATTATATGGCTTCATCATCTGTTGTACTAAGTAGGTGGCTTAAACTAGGGACTAGGAAGAGGAAAAAAGTTTTAGTCCTTCTTCCCTATTATGAAACTTGACCATTTAAAAAAAAATAGAGGGAAAGAGCCACTTTGAGTATTGAATTCAGAAAGTTAGAAGAAGAAAGTATGTCCAATTTAATTTATCCAGAAAAGAGAATCATTAGGAGTACAGCAGAAATTGGTCCAGACATGCCCAAACTGCAGAATGTTCCCCTTGCTGGTGCTAGTTTGTGGGTGTTTTAAGATGTACATTTCAAGACTGTAGTGATATACATTTGACTGTAGTCATGGTCTGACGTGGAATATTCTAAGATTGTCTCTAGAGAAACTCTGTCATGGTTTTTCAAATATTCTAAATGAATAACCCTAAAGATTTCATATCTTCGCTTCCTTCCTTATGGTAAAACTAATTAATCTGATCTCCTCATCTGTATTACAGTAACCACCTATCACTTTATCTTGACAAATTCTCAGTTCCTTAGGTTTATAAGCTTTTACTTTTTTATTTGGTTAAAATTGCTGTCATGACCTCTTGCTGCAAAGAGCTCCCTCACTTTAATCGTCCTCAAGTGATTTCTATGAATAAGTATTAATGTAAAATTTTCACCTCAATTATAGCTATGATTATGTGTTTTGGGTTAGACAGCTTCATTTTATAGAAATTAAGTGAATTACTTCAAGTCAAAAGTTAACTAAATGCTGAAAGATTGTAACTTTTTGTCTTGCTAGTCTTTTAGACTTAAAAGATACCCAGTTATCCTTTACTCAGGCTTACCAATTTTTCCTGTGCTATCACACTTCCTTTATCTGAAGGCTAAATTCTTTTAGCTCACATTTCCACCTTTGAGATGATTAACTAATTTTAACATACATTTGAATTTTGACTTCAACTTTAGAACCAGTTAACAAACCAATTATTTCTCTAGTTATATGTGATCCAGCCCTAGGGCATTCACTTAGGCTCATAAGACTCCATGTACAGCTTTCTGAAAAACTATAGAGGTCAGGACCGCCCCAGGAGAATCACATAGAATCATGCTCATGGCCCTTAACACACCTACGGTGGACTCTTGTACTTCTGGAAAGATCTTAGGGTATACAGGAACAAACCAAACTGGCTTTCTACATCAGCATGCCATGAGTGTGCTGTGGGTATCACCTATCCTGACCAACGGGGTCAGTTCTCTGTCTGTCTTGAGCACTCCCTGAGGCTCTGGGGCATCTGTAGGCCTGAGCACCCCAGGAACCATTCTGCTACTTTGACATCCATGTGTGCTCAGCCTGTTGCTAAGGGCCTGCTGGTAAAAGACACAGAGGCACAGGCAAGTTTCTGTGGAGCTCACATTTCATCCTGGCATCATGGAGAGATGTGCTGCTTGCCCCTCACACTGCAGCTTAGCAAGCCACTTCCTAACGAAGGTCTCAGACTTTTTATGATTTTCATCATTTATGCATTTGGAAAGTCTTGGGGTTTTTGTTGTTTTGTTTTATTTTATTTTTAAAAACAGTGAAGTGCACTTGGTGAAACTCTCAACCCCAGTCAGTGCCTTCCCAACAACCAAGAAGAAACTTTTCTGCATTCTTCCTGTCCCTTGTTCCAATCAAAAAAAAAGGTTTGAAGGCCTCTATTTTTATTCCCAGTGAGAGTCTTTGCACTGTAGTTTAAGATTCAAGTATTCTTTGTCATCAGAAGCAACTTTTGGGGGCTGGGGATATAGCTCCATGGCACAAGTGCCTGCCTGGCAAGTGCAAGGTTGTGAGTTCAAACCCTGGTCCCACAAAAAAAAAAAAAAAAAAAAGCAACTTTCATATAGTGTGAAATGACATCTTTGTTGCTTCAAACAGCATCTTTTATTTATGAAGAATTGTTGCAAGTGGTAGCTAAGCTTTTTCAGGTATCTTTTCGTTATCCAGTATTTATGATTGAGAAGAAAAAAAGAGTTAACAACAACCAGTACATTACAACAGGACTCCTGCTGATTGTGAAACCAGTTGTCTGAGGTGTGGCAACTGATGATTGAGTCTCTGATCAGGAAAATTTCCACTGTTTCATCAGGCCTAATTCAGATTGTGCCTTCAAATAAATAAGTTGTGTTGTTGGCCATCTGTTTACAGTACAGTGGAGACTTGTGCCAAGCTCTCTGCTGCAAAGGCTTCTATCATAGTGTGGGCTCCATGGTTGGAAATGAAATTAAATGGAGAGATAGGGAGAAAATGGAAGTCAAGAAAAGCAAGCGGTGCTAGGGAGATAGTGGCCTAAGTGCGTACCTGACAAGTGCAAGGTCCTGAGAGAGAGAGAGAGAGGGAGAGAAGCAAGTGATTAGGAATCACAGATGGTAAATTTTCAAATAAAAGAAAGGGAGTTAAAGAACTATTTAAGCCCCTACCCTCCAAATTTTTTTTCCTTGCTATCTAATTAACCCATCTAGAAAACAGTTGACCAAATTATAGACTTCTGAATGTTAATCTGCTTTCTCAGTTTCAGTTGAAAACAGACTTTGTTTTGCCTACTGCAGAACTTCTAGGTTCTTTCTTGTAGTCTTGGGGGATCTTATTATAGATCGAAAATGTGAGTCGGCATAATTAAGCCATTCAGAGCCTTCAGAAGCAGTTCACTCTTGAAATGACTCCTTCCGCCTACAGCCACTGAAGATTTAAGAACAAAAACAGATCTTGATTTTCTTTTTCATGTTAACTCAAGCTATTGCTGAGTAGGAGTCAGAAATGATAACTAGCTTCCCTGATTACTCAGCTGCTAAAGGATAACTTTTTAAAAATTATCTTTGTATAAAATCCATGACTTTTACCTGTAGGACATTTTGGAGAGGCTAACATTTGGATGTTCTTTTAGAATAAGACACAGAACTATTTCTGAAGCTATCACGTATTGTGTGTGGATTTACTCTTGACCAAGCACTGCTGAATAAATAATCTTAAACTCTTGATTTTTTATTGGACTAATCATTAGCTTCATATCAGTTCCATAACTGAATGATAATTGCTTAAAAATGCAAGGCCAAATATGGCAACAGTCACCTGAATAAGTTTAAGCTTATGCTTGTGGTCTTATGTTTTAAATTTTAGGACCATAGGACTACTGAGCCCAAAAGGGGGAAAAATAAGATTTAGATGTAATTTTCCGTATAAGTGACAAAAAATTATGAGGTGAAGGGTCTGTGCTTCCAGGTAGTATCTTTTTCCTTCCCACTTGAGAATACTTCTAAATCATTCTTCCCCCACCCACCTCAGAATTCCTCCCTGTGGCCCTAAAGTGCCTTCCTTGCCTTTCAGGTTTCAGCTTAGTTGTCTTTCCTTTACTTTTTTAGCTTTAAAAAACAAAAGTGACAATTTGAACTTCCTGCCTGCCGGGTCTCACTGAAAGACTGATATTGGCCCGATAAGGGGCTATTTATTTTGGTTTAGTGGCTTCAGAAATCTCTCCCTCTCAACAAGCTTTCCATCACTGCCCCATCAGCATCTTCCCTGGGACTGTTGTTCCAGTGTTTATTCTGGGACTTCTGGCTTGCCCAGGAGTAACTGATAACAGCTAGCAGGAGATAACATTCTCTGAGGGACTCTCCAACTGGAATTGAATCCCTCAAGCCTGTCAGCCTGGATAATGAATTTGAAGGGCTTAAATACTGGAGTTCCACACAGTTCATCTCTAGACCTGTCAGATAGCAAGCCTGGAGCTCTTTCTCAGTTAAGCCAAGCGGGGACTTTCTATACAATGAGGAAAGTATGTGTACAGAGGTTTCCACATCCTTTGGTGCCCAGGCCATGCAAGGTACCTCGATCCCTGAGCAGCCAGTGCTCTCCACATCCTAAGAAAGGAAGGTGTGTTAGCTTGAGTGACTACCCTCCAGGGGCCAGAGCTCAATCTACTTTGGTTGCTAGGAAGGCTGAGGTTTCCATTTTCTCCACTCTGGCTGATGTTTCCTTGTAGGCTTCCTTTGCTCTGATGGGCCCGGCAGCAACAGGGATAGTCTGGAACTAACCTCGCTGCTCCTCTTCCTAAGTAGTCTGTTTACCAAGGAAGACATGCCATCTTTAGGAGTAAATGCTTTCCTCTTGGCTGCCTTTGTTTTTCTTTAGTGCTATAAGTAATTGAACTGGCTAAGGAAGTACCTGTTGTGGTTTGGCAGAAGTGACTGTCATGCCTCGTGATTTCAGGGGACAACATTGCTGGGAGCCTGGTTGGACTAGAAGGTTGCTGAAGTGTTTGTAATGCCGGCCAATCAGGCATAAGGGGTGGCATCCATAGCCATAATCTGTGTGGCATAAGTGGTTTGAACAGGGCTCTATCAAATTCATATTGAATGAGAATCAAGTTGAAAATTGATGACTGCTTCTTACTTGAAATGAGTCTTACTCTTTCAAAGTCTTAATCTTTCACATCTAGTTTGCAGGGTGTGCTGATTTCCTTTAGGCAAACTGTGAACATCAGAATGACTTATTAACCTGTGACAAACCCCCAACCCCAGTATTTTTCCACCCTATTTTAATGAAGGCCATCTTTTCTACCTTGAACAGCACTTTTTCTGTCCTCTAACTTGGACTAATGACAACAAGATGATCCCCCTGGCACAGTTCACTCCAGTGGGCCGTGCTGCCATTGTCTCCCTCTTGCTGAGGAGGAAATTGAGCAGCATATCATGAGCAGGTAGCCCACAGCCCTCTAAGAGTGAGTGGCAGTAGGAGCCAGGTGCCTGCAGTTTGTGTGGCCAGCTGCTGCTCAGGTTTTCTCTAGGGCAGCTTTGGTGATTTCACTTCTGTTCTCTGTTGCCCTCTGAGTGATCACCTTTTCTTTATTTCAGCTCAAACACAGAACAGCAACCCAAAGCAGCCAAGTGCTGAAAAAACCGAACTTTGTCCAAAGAATGGCCCGAAGAGAGAGTACAGTGTGAAAGAAATCCTGAAACTGGACTCCAACCCCTCCAAAGGGAAGGACTTCTACTGTTCTAACATTTCACCCCTTGGTTCAGAGAAGGACACAGATGACTTTAGGAAAAATGGGAGCCCTGATATACCCTTTTATCCCCGAGTTGTGTACCCCATCCGGGCTCCTCTGCCAGAAGACTTTCTGAAACCCTATGGGATGGAGAGACCGACTTATCTCACTCACTCCCCCATTCCATCCTCCACCACTCCAAGCCCCTCAGCAGGAAGCAGCCCTGACCAAAGCCTGAAAAGCTGCAGCCCTCATCGCAGCCCAGGGGACACGATGTCACCACTGGCTCCTGGCTCTCAAGAACACCGAGACTCCTACACTTACTTGAATGCACCCTACGGCACTGAAGGTCTGGGCTCTTACTCCACGTACCCACCCCCACCCCACCTCCCACCAGCTTTC
The DNA here is from genome assembly GCA_004027025.1 of Myocastor coypus. Lineage (NCBI taxonomy): Eukaryota > Metazoa > Chordata > Mammalia > Rodentia > Myocastoridae > Myocastor > Myocastor coypus. Next base: position 49,844 of record PVJA010003910.1, on the reverse strand, counting down.
ATCCCCTCCTACAATGCTCACTACCCCAAGTTCCTGTTACCCCCCTACGGCATGAATTGCAATGGCTTGGGTGCTATGAGCAATGTCAATGGCATCAACAACTTCAGCCTCTTCCCTCGGTTGTACCCGGTCTACAGTAACCTCCTGGGTGGGGGCAGCCTGCCTCATCCTGTCCTCAGCCCAGCTGCATTCCCAAGCTCACTGCCCTCAGATGGAGCTCGGAGGTTGCTTCCTCCTGAGCATCCCAGAGACGCATTTGTGCCAGCCCTCCGCAGTGCCTTTTCTCCCACTGGGGCAGCTGCCAGCATGAAAGACAAGATGTGTAGCCCCACGAGTGGGTCTCCAACGGCGGGAACAGCCGCCACAGCAGAACACGTGGTACAACCCAATGCTACCTCAGCAGCGATGGCCACCCCCAGCAACGACGAAGCCATGAATCTCATTAAAAACAAAAGAAACATGACTGGCTACAAGACACTTCCCTACCCACTGAAGAAGCAGAACGGCAAGATTAAGTACGAGTGCAACGTATGTGCCAAGACCTTCGGCCAGCTCTCAAATCTGAAGGTAGGCCTGCAGGAGAGCAGCCAGACCCTCCAATGTTGTCTGTGCCCATGAGTGCCTTTTGTGTTCGCACAGCTCCCTTCCCACAGATCACAAGTGCATTCGCAGCACTAAGAGACCTAGCTGGGCTCAGCCAGTGTGGGTGCTGCTTTGCTTTTATGACTGCTAGCTCTGTGGCTTTGGACAAGCTAGTCTGCCTCTCCAGAGTTTCTTCTGCATAATAAAAAATGTGGGGTTTGGGGTTAGATAGTCAACAAAGTCCCTGCTAGCCAGCAGTTTTTGTTCTTTTAATTCAAGTGAAATAAGGCATTTTGAAAACCCTGGAGGTTGGTTCTCTTTAAGACTTTGTCTTGATGCTTTTCTTGAGACATCTGCATCAGATACACCCGAGTCTTTGCACAGACTCCCAAGGTCTCCGAGTTAACTTGCAAGTAGAGCTAACACATGCGGCTTCTTCCCAGGTCCACCTGAGAGTGCACAGTGGAGAGCGGCCTTTCAAATGTCAGACTTGCAACAAGGGCTTTACGCAGCTTGCCCACCTGCAGAAACACTACCTGGTACACACGGGAGAGAAGCCACATGAGTGCCAGGTGGGCAGTTTTTCTGAATAGAACTTGTGGTGTTTGTAGAAAATGTGAAGTGTCTTTTTCATGACAGGGAACCATAGTTTAAACTAATGTAGCTACCTTCCTTGACTGTGGGCCACTGCCACCTTGGGGCTGCCCTGTAGTTTGTGGCCACTGACAGGCTTCAGTGATTGACAGGGCCAGCTTCCAGTGGGTGGAAAAAATGGCAGGGGAAATAAAGCACATCTCCTGTGCAGTGTGCCCCTGCCGCTTTTGCTTAATAGGGCTGTGTGGGTTGCTGGGCATTGGCCTATTGCTTGCCCCGCCTGTGGCAACTCTTAATCTTCTGGTCTTTTCTGTCTCCCTTCTTGGCCCCACACCACAGGTCTGCCACAAGCGCTTTAGCAGCACCAGCAATCTCAAGACCCACCTTCGACTCCACTCAGGAGAGAAACCTTACCAGTGCAAGGTGTGCCCTGCCAAGTTCACCCAGTTTGTGCACCTGAAGCTGCATAAGCGACTCCACACCCGGGAGCGGCCCCACAAGTGTGCCCAGTGCCACAAGAGCTACATCCATCTCTGCAGCCTCAAGGTCCACCTGAAAGGGAACTGCCTGGTGGCCCCGGCCAGTGGGCTGCCCTTGGAAGAGCTGACCCGAATCAATGAAGAAATTGAGAAATTTGACATTAGTGACAATGCCGACCGGCTTGAGGACATGGAGGACAACATTGATGTGACCTCAGTGGTGGAGAAAGAAATTCTGGCCATGGTCAGAAAAGAGAAAGAAGAAAGTGGCCTGAAAGTATCTTTGCAAAGAAACATGGGAAATGGACTCCTCTCCTCAGGCTGCAGCCTTTACGAGTCATCGGACCTGTCCCTCATGAAGTTGCCCCATAGCAAGCCACTACCTCTGGTACCTGTCAAGGTCAAGCAAGAGACAGTTGAACCCATGGATCCTTAAGAGTTTCACAAAAGAAGTGTTTTGTTTTGTCTTGTTTTTTTAAGTTATGACTTGGCAAGTCAGGGTGCCTGTAGCAAATTGCTTGTACATAACTCCAGACCTGCAAAGCGCTTCCAATGGCAGGGGTTTCCCTCACCTCTGGAATTGAAGGACTCCAAAGTTCCTAGAATCTCAGGGTATAAATGAAACAAAAACTCACTCTCTTGATATATATATATATATACATATATATATACATATTATATATATACTTATTTACGCCCATGTCTATATATTTGAACCTGTGTATTTTAAATATTTGTGTGGATATGTTTGCATAGCCTTCCTTACTAAGAATATTGACTAACCATAATTATTTTTTCAATGATAAGCCTTCATAATTTATTATGCAATTTATCATTCAAAAAGCAATAATTAAGAAAGTTTACAATGACTGGAAAGATTCCTTGTAATTTGAATAGAAGTATATTTTTGTCTTGTGGCCATTCTTTGTAGATAATTTCTGTACCACTTTTTTAAGCACCTAAGATTTAGTAGACTAATACATTATTTCACTCCACTTCTCTATAATAATGGTTTGAAGTGAGATTTTGGTATTGCCAAAGTTAGACAGTTGATGTGTTCATTTATAGGATTGTATCATTTGAACAGCACCATACAACTTGAGGGTGTATGTGCAGAATTACCCAATAATTTTCATAGAAGGAACAAGGAAAAGGGATCTTAAGTGTTTATGTTAATAGCTTTTTTCTTTCCTAGCCACAATTTTACCAGGTGACAAGAAGGCTTTTACCAACCTGTTTCTCAAAAAAGTAGGGTCCTCTTACACCACCCCCAAAGTCCTAGGACCTTCTGAGTGGCCACATGACTTTTGAATCCTGATGTATTATCTGAAAATGTGAATGACAAAATGCCATGCTTAAAATCACTGAGAAATCTTCCCAAAGCACAGGTGGTTTCGGATGTATACAGTTTGGGGGCTTGAGTGCTGAGTGTTTTTCTGTTGTTGTATTTTTATGTCAAAATTGCACAGATGTGGTGCTCTACCAGGAAGGATTTCAAGTAGGCTCAGACCACAACTTAGAAGAGTAAATAGGAGAAACGGGTATTCTGGTCGTGTTAACATAAAAGCGGGTGATGAACATGCCTACCGCAAACACATCAATCGTATTTTTTTTCCTGTAAAACTCAGATTTTCCTCAGTATTTTGTGTTTTTACATTTTATGGTTAATTTCACTGAAGGTGAATGGGCATTGCAAAATTGTTCAGCAACACTTACCTCATTCAGTATGTCCACTAGTGCCAGAAGTGATGTCTTACCTAGTGATTTGCTACTCTTGAGGGGAAACCAGTGTGCTCCAGCAAGGTACACTGTTATTCTATCTTTTACTCTGCTAAGCCCAAAGATTACTTGTTGGCATTCAAGGTGTAGCAAAGGATGATGTATATTTATAAATGTATTTATACCACTATACCATGTGTATATATAATATATTTATAACCACTGGAATTGTGAGCCAAGCCATGTAAAAGAACCTACTTTGCCTAAGAGAGAGAGAGAAAAAAAAAGCAAACAAATGACCCCTTTTCTGAGACTTTGCTTCAGGAACTCTTGATGACCTCATAAGCAGATCAATGCTTGGGGACCTCCTTGTCTCTTAGCAGAGACCCTGCAGAGGTGAGGGCCACATCCCAGCCAAGAAGAAAGGGATGTATCTGCTTTTGTTCTGGAGTGTCATCTGAGAGGGCCGTGTCTTTGTTCTGCCATCCTATGATTCCGTGCCCACAGTCAAGTCACGGACATGCAACCCTCTTTCTTTACCACTCCATCTCCTTTTTCGCCTGCCTTCCTATGCACTGGCACAGCACTATTCAGCCTATTTTATATGTTCAGTATTTTTCTCACAGTGTCTGATGTCAACCTACAGTGACAACAACAAATTTTGAATTATGCAGGGAAATGCAAGAGCCTTACTTCTCTGTTCCTGTAAGTAGCAAGACTGACAGTCTCCTCATCCTTTCCTGGGACTCCACCCCAGGGCCTCTCCTGCTAGGCAGGCACTCTACCACTGAGCTGCAGCCTGCCTGAGGGATGAGTTTTGATATATCAGTGTTGGACATGTTTCTTAACTATAAGTAAACCAAAACATCACACTGACACCAAACTTTTTTTTTTTTTTTTTTTTTTTTTTTTTTTGCAGGACCGGGGTTCAAACTCACAACCTTGCATTTGCCAGGCAGGCACTTGTGCCACAGAGCTATCTCCCCGGCCCCCCTTCCAAACTCTTCATGCCCATGTGTCCTTGTTTTCCTTGCATTACCTGAGAGTTTTTCCAAAGACTTCATTGCTCCTACCACCTGTCTTTCCTAGGCCTCTTACATGGGAATGTTGAACCCACAATCAACAGTGGTTTTATTGTTTTCCTCTACTCAAAGTTAAAACTGACCAAAGTTACTGGCTTTTTACTTTGCTAGACCAACAAACTATCTTATGTTTACGTATTGGTTTACATTGTTATTTATGTGCTCATTGTCAAAATGTAAATTAAATATAAATGGTCATGCTTTACCAATATTTGTCTAGTGTATTGTATGAAGGGCCTGTGAGTGTCATCTTCTCTGTGCTGGGGAGGGCCCCATACCACATTTTGAGCAGAACAAACAATGCTGCTTTGTGCAGCCATCCCTGTTCTGTGTTCAGTAGCCCTGTCACGATGCCCTCATCCTCCCCACCTCACGGATATTGTGGAGTGTGATCTGATGGTAATGACCTGGGTCTCACAGCTCAATCGTGGAAGATACTTTTCAAGAAAGTGTCTTTTAAGAAAGGCCTTTCAAGCTCTAGCAAGTAGGGAGAGACATGTGATTGTTCTTAGAGGTCATGGAGAACACCCAGTTGCAGAAATTCCTTCTTAGTTTGCCTCTGTGTATCAGAGACAGACAAAGAGAACTCGGCCCCCTGGTGAGAACCAGGAACAGTGTCCGTTGACGGCATCAGATTTGCTTCATTAGCTAACAGAGCCATAGGTACGCTCCCAGCATGCCTCCCACTCCCAGCCCCTGCCAGACCTTAACCCAGGAGGTAAGTTTGCTATGCTGGCATTTCAAATGAACTTAGCAGAACCTGAACCTGGGCATTGTGAGTGTGAAGCTCAGGATGGTGGTGGCGTTTACTGAGAACCCCAGGAGTTCCGTGGTGAGAATGAATCTGCCTGTTCATCTGTGGATGTTCCAGAAACTGACCCATCTCCGGGGGGAAGACATAATAAACTCTGAGCCTCATTTGGTGGATGTGAGTAGGAAGTGGATCTAGAAGTGCAATGGTGCACTCGGTGCAGGGATCTCAAAGCCCTTGGGCAGTGGCTTTCGCCCTTCCCACTTCATCCATTACTAAGGCATGGTTTCATGCTAACTGCACATTAAGAAAATAATGTTGCTTCTGAAACTTGAACACTTAAAATTGCCTGATACTTCATTTTTAGTGTTTCTTTAAATTCACTTGAACATCTGTGCCAAAAATTTGAAGCACTGCCAACATGTAACTGTGGAGTTAAGGAAACCAGAGCCCTATTGTCATAAGTGTGCCAGATTGCGCTGCGTAGGCTCCTACATTCCATAGAACAATTGCAGAGATAATTTTTCAAAACAAAGCCCAGTAAGATCCAGAGTGTAACCATTACTACTATAAATCATGGTTTGTTACTTTGCCAATGATGTCTTTTTATCTTGAAAGTTACGTATCCTGAGGACACTTGTGGGTGGACTTAGCATTTTCCCCAGTTAAGTGAAAGCTTTACACAGAAGTCAGACCTAAAATTCTCCACCATGTCAATATATAGAATATACAGCACCATAGGAATTTATGGGCACATTTCTAGATTTTCCTTTTTTTTTTTTTTGCAGGAAATAAAATCAATTTTAGGCCTATGCGTAGGTGTGAGTGAGCTAATTGTGTGTGTGTGTGTGTGTGTGTGTGTGTGTGTGTGTATGATGCCTTTTCTAAAGGAAGATGAGAAAAAAGCCAGCACAGGGGAATGAAAATAATTAGAGGCATATGGCAGATGACTTCTAATGTAAAACTAGGCTTCTAGGGTAATATTCTGCTCTAGAAAGGAAGGCTATACCCCAGACCAGGGAGCTGTAAGAATTGATGAAAGGAGAAAAGCTAGATCAAATGTTACCAAACTAGCCCAGAAGATACTTAAATCTTCTTTGAGAAGCTGCAGAGACGTTCATCCACAGTATGTTTCACTACTAACTTCTGGCCAGAGTATCATCCGAAGCATCAGCTGCCTTTTTGGAGTTCCCTTCTCAGTAGACAGCAGTGGCAAGAAATGTTCCAGGACTCTCAGCTATGCCTCCCATCACAGCCTTTCTCAAGCTTGAAGCCTGAGAAACCCCGAGTCCATCTGCTGAAAGTGCTGCTGAAGCAGCTCCTTAAATAAATGAGAAGTGATTTTAATCTCAATACAGCCTTAATCGTGTAATTCAAGCAAAAACTACAGCTAGCCAGATTCCAAAGAGTTATTTTTAACAAGATTTATGTAAATACTCTTGTTGCTCAGCTTCACACAGTATTATAAATGAACAAACCCTCTTTGACTTTGCTAGATACTGAAACAAGAGTTGGCTGTGTATATGTTTCCTTCTCTCTGAATTTTGGATGGTTTTATTCAGCATAAATGTGAATGTAGGAAGAAGGGGAAGTGATCGAATCAAATAAGATATACATTTTAAAAAATCTTTTATTTATTTTGATTCAGTGTCTTACGCATAGTGATCCTCCTGTCTCAGCCTCCCCTGTGCTGGGATTACAGGTCTGCAGTACCATGCCTGGTTTCGGGGCCAACATCCATGCAGTACTAGGGATCAAACTTGAGTCCTTGTGCTTGCCAGGCAGGCACTTAGACTGCTGAGCTATCTCCCCAACCCTAAAACTCTTTTTTTTTTTTTTTTTTGTGGGACCAGGGTTCGAACTCACGACCTTGCACTTGCCCAGCAGGCACTTGTGCCTCGGAGCTATCTCCCTTTTTTGTCTTTTTGAGACAGGGTCTCACTATGCAGTTGAGGCTGGCCTTGAGCTCACTTTTGTAGCCCAGGCTAGTCTCGAACTCACACCAATCCTCCTGCCTCAGCCTTCCGAGTGCTGGGATTACAGGCGTGCGCCACCACGCCCGGCTTTTTTTGTTGTTGTTGTTGTTTTTGTTTTGGTGGGACCAGGGATTGAACTCACGACCTTGCATTGGCCAGGCAGGCACTTGTGCCACAGAGCTATCTCTCCGGCCCCCCAACCCTAAAACTTTTTTTAAAAAAAACAGAAAACAAAAGTAAGCATGAATGTAGTTACCTTGCAGTTTTCTTCTCCCTCTACCAAGAAAGACAAAGGAAGAAGGGACAGCTAGTACCCATGAATAATTTTGGGGAGAAATTCTTCAGTGTGTTAACAAAAGTGTTTTATCCTCCTGGAATTATGGCAAAACTCCACATCTTCAGGCATCTGGAGGATTCGCCTGTGGATGGTGGTAAGTAGCTGTTCTCTGTTGCCAGCGAGGAATGCAGCAAAGGAAAAGAATGAAACCAGGGCAGAAGGGACTGCAGTTTGAATTGAAAAGACTACCTTGAAGGCATACACACACTGCTCCTTCCTATGGAAGGGGGCGGAGTTCCCTTGCTTGGAGTCAGTTTGTTGGAAAGCAGGGGCTGGGGGAGGAGGAGGGGATGGGGATGGGCTAACGAGCACTTTCTAGGCCAACAGCTCAGTCATCTATATCAATCTGATCTGTGATCGTGTACCTTGGATGAGAAAGATACAAAGCTTTGGTACCTAAGCTTTTAAAAATGTTCCTCAGCCCTCGTAAGACATGTTATATGGATATGTAGACAAATCAGGAGAGCCTGCCCAATTCTTAGGTAGAGTATGTGAAACTATGAGATGAACTTTACTGGTGTTTTAAGAAATATTTTAAAAGTTATTCCACACTGGAGTTCCCAGAGATTCCAAAAGGCGATGGGAAATGAAATAAAGTATCGTTCTCTCCTAGCACCGCCCCTGGCACTGTGCAAAGCACACTTCAGACCAGTCATCTTCCCGAGCAATTAAGAGAAGAGACCATCTCTGCCTCTGCTCCTCCCATCAAAACCGCATTCCTTGGTTCCTAGCTCACGGCCACATGGGCAAAAGAGGTGATGCACAACTTGGTGCTCCTGCCAGAATCTTTTATTGCCTCCTCCTTTTTAGTACAATAACCTGAGAGTGATGTGCCGTGTGGATCAAAATTGGGGTCACGCAACTCTTTCTTCCATGGCTCCTAGGGCCGGTGAAGACAAATACACCATGGTGGGAAGTGGTATTAGGAGCTCCTACTCTTGCGAGAAATTTAGTAAACCAGGAAATTACAGGCTCAGTTCTAGTCCTAGTGCAGCCCGTTGTTGGCTGTGTGCTCTCAATAAAGTCATGAAACTTCACTGGGCCTCCATTTCCTGATCTTTGAAATGAAGAATCGTTCCTAGATTATTTTTCCTGCTCTTTTGGAAGTGACGCGTTTAATATGCGGAGTCCATTGTTTTCTCTTATTTCCTCTGGTTTTTCTTTGGAATTCTGATGCTGGATAGGTTGTTATCTGTAATTTAGAGAGCAGAAGTCGAGGAAGACAGGAAAACAAAGAGAAAGCCTATGTGGAAACAACTGTTGTGGCTTCTCTTGGCAAAAGAGAGTGAGCTTAAAAAGTCCTGCTGACTGGTCACATTTGTGCACTTTCCCCAGGAGCTAACAAGTTCACCTGAAAGAAACTGAGGTTCTTTTAATGGAAACATGAATTATAGTTAAATCAAAACTGCGCCAGACTTAAGTGTAACGGGTTCTAAGATGTTTAATGTAATGGGTTTTTGTTTTTCTTGGTTTTTTATTTTGGTTTTTTTGTTTTGTTTTGTTTTGTTTTAAGCAAAGGCACATTTGTAGGACAAGCAAAAAAGAGTTGTTGTCACACACATAGTGGGGGACAGAAATACTGGCAGCTAAGGAAGAGAAAAAGAACCCAATAAATAGACCCAGAAGAGATGTTGAATGGAAACATCTCCGTTAGTAAAATAATCAAGGTCCTCAGTACTGTTTTTAACAGTTCTAAGTTTTAAAAAGGGAATAAAGAAACATTAAACAGAGAGAGGGAGGAGGAGAGAGGGAAAGGTTAAGCCAAGATAGAAACTGTGAGCAGATAGATGTGAAAGGGGCTGAAAATAAGTGAAAAGTGAAAGATTACTTTATGAATAAACCGTTAAAAAATAGTGAGTGAAAAAGCGATTGTGCTTCCAGTTATTACTGAATCAGAAGCTTGTGGAAGCTCGAGGCTGACCCGAGCAGCGACACCGCGTTTAACCTACATTGCAGCAGTTGGTGGCAGCAGTTCCTGTGGGCGGACCCTGTTTTCTACTTGAGTGTTCAGTTTCACTGTGATTTCCCTCCATTGCAGACGGCGTGGCCATTTTACCACTCTGAGCACACAGAGAGCATGACTTGGCGGTCTCCCTGACCTGCTGACACTACGGGGCAGGTGATAAGCTCTGCAGGACACCTAGGGCACCCAGCGTGAAGGTGAGGGGCCGGGTGCATCCTTCTGAGAGAAGAAGAAGCTAGGAAGCTGGTGAGGCCTGTAGCTGTTGCCTTCCCTTGTCTTTTCCTGAGAGTGACAAGGTCATCTCACACTCAGTGTTCCTCATCATTCCTGATGTGGTGTTCCCACAAGATGTCTCAGGTACGAGTGTCTCCTGGACTGAGAGTCGAGAGATAGTCCTCAGGAGCACATCAATTCTCAGATTGATTAGATGAGATGCCAAACAGAGACAGTCCAGCAGCAGCAGCCTTGCATACCTGAGGAAGCCTGGGGAGTAGTAATAGGAAGTGAACCAGTTCTTCCAGTTGACTCTAACCCTCCTCCCAGAGCCTCCAGACAGAGGCCAGTAAGAACCGAGCAGGAGTGCTCAGGTACCCGCCAGAAGACAGGGCCTGTGACATGTGAAGTGGCTGCTGCCAAGTGGCACCAGCCAGTCCCGGAGCTGCAGGGCTGCTTCCATCCACATTCTGGGTATAAAACACATTGCTATTTCCCCACACATCTAACTTTGGATAGTCTGCTCCAGTGCAAAGAAGGTAAAAAACAGGTGGTCACAAACCCCAAGACAAATTGCATAAAAGTGCTTCCTTTTTAATGTCTTTAACACAGGATCTACAGGGTCCACAGGGTCTCGCTGTGTAGAGCAGACTTGTGATTTTCCTGTTTTCAGCCTCCAAGTGCTGGTATTACAGGCACCACTTGCCACCAGACTGTCTCAGTCACCATCTCAGTACGGCCAGGGGTAGGGCCAGCATGGCACACTGGGCATTGAACCCTGGCCATTGCGCTCTGCCTAAGCAGGCACTTTAGTCTGCTGAGCTATTTGACTGGCCCAAGAAGTACTTTCTTGGTGTGATATTGGTTCCATCCTCCTTAGGTGTATCCTCTCCTTTGTGACAGATTCAGAGGGCTCTCCAGTGTCCCATGGGCTGAAGAAGCCAGCCCAGGGAAACTTTGCCCCTAATAACCCAGGCAGATGCTAGTCCAAGCACACAGCTGGGTATACAGTTCAAGAAAGGGTCTAGTCCTGGTGCATGGCAGGATGGCTCAGTGGTCTAAAGCTTTCCAGCTTAGGAAAGCTTAGGCAGCTGCAGGGACCGCGGTTCGATCCCCGACACCACATGCTGCGCCAGCCCTGCCCTCAGGGCAGGCTGAGCTGGCCATAAAAATAAATAAATAAACAAACAAAAGTTCTGAAACAAGAAAAGATAAATAAATAAATAAATAAATAAATAAATAAATAAATATTTAAAAAAAAAGAAAAGGAAAAGAAAAAGAAAGGGTCTAGTCCTGATGAACCTAGACCATTTGTAATAACCTGGGTAAAACTTCAGTTTTGCCCATTGGTCAAAGGGGCTGAGGTTTTCCTGAAGGCCCCACAGAAGCCACTTTTGCTGTTGCCACAGGAGGTCCCTGGCCTTTTGCTGGTGGGAACATCAAAGACAATATGCTTTCCTCCTTGAATTTCTTTGTGTAAGAGCAGATAGAATTGGGCTTTGAGTACCTCCAGCCCAGTAATGATCAAGTAAAGGCACAGAACCAAGGGAAATGCCCCAAACTGCTAACAAGTTCCTTCAAGATTTGGTATATGTTGTCAAAGCAAGCCCCTTATGCCAGGTTTGGAAACCAACTCTGCTCTCTACATTAGCAGATTAGACAATGCTTCCATTGCCCAGCTGGGAGGGCTTGAAGGAGTTGATGCTTATTGTTTATACTTAGGACAGGCTTACCAAAACAATTTTATAGCATTAAATTACTGTCTTTTGCATTGTAAGGAGTTTGTCTTCTGTCTAGTTCTACAGACAGATCCGGAAGGAGGAAATAGGGAGTCAGAGCACCATGGCTACCATTTTTCTGAATATAGCACATCCTTAACGCCCTACCACAACTCACATCTCTGAAGATGAGCTGGGCTCAGTTCAGATTTCCTCCTTCATTAAAAGTTCCATCACTTGGCGGGGTGGGGGGTGGGGGGGTGGCCAGTTCCCCTGACAGTGCTGGAGTGATTTTTGTATTACTGGTGCCACAGCAGAGGAGCCAACAGGATTCCAAAAAGAAGCAGAGGCAGTGAGCTAGACCTGCCCCATTGAAGAATGCCTCAGAGGCCTGGAAACTGCAGGTAAAGGGCATTGTGATCCTCAGGTAGAAGGAACTGGGAGACTGCAGGGAATTATGCTGCTATTTGGACTAAACAAGCCTTACAGTTTATTCCATTTGAGAGTATGAGGTCTTTGTTTTCTCTACAAAGAAGAAACACGGAAATGGATGTTTTTTTTTTTTTTTTTTTTTTTCAAGTTCACATTAAAAAAAAAAAAAAAAAACACTGGCTCCTGAGTTTAAGGAGGTATGCTGTCCATTTTAAATATTGCCATATATAGTTAACCAATAGACCTGGAGGCAGAGATGAAAGTAAGAGAGAGCAGTCTGGTGTATGTTTTTATTTGTAGGCAAGGGAATCTCAAAAGGCCTGACTTCTCTAAGGATTATCTGAGGAGTTCTGTATGCCCACCTGCTGTACAGCTTTTGCAGCCAACAGAAATCCTTCAAGATTTATAGTCATATTGCTTCAAATTGGTAGTTTTTGTCTCCTCTAGTTTTGACCTACACATGGATTCCAGACTAAAAATTACATTATCTGAAGCAAATCATCCAGCCCATCTTAGATAGGTTACAGCTGTTTCAACCCTGCCTCCTACTTGAGTGTAGTAATGTATTATACTGCTCATTCATGTCCTGAAGAATTATGTGGTCTTAAAAGGACTGGCTGAAAAGAAAGAAAAGGAAGGAAGAAATCCTCTAAAACTGGTGATGTACCCCAACTTAGAGATGAGAGAAGCATCTTTTAAATTTGGGTCTGAATCTTACTCTTGTCAAAGAAAAAACTCAGAAAGTGGTGGAGGGGCAACAACCACTTGCTAGCAGGGCCTCTTTCAGAGCGCTCTGCAGAGGGCCGGTGGGTGCCTGCTGGGCCTCTCTGATACGCCAGCAGCTATTTCTGAAAATTTTAAATATTTCTGAAAGATTTTTAAAGAAAAAGAGAAAAAGCTGGGTAATGTCTGTGCTGAAGGTACACAGACTTCCTTCCGTGCTTGGTTTTTCTCCCTTCTAAGGGCTGTTTGAAAGTTTTTCCTGTGCTTCTAACTGAGCAGAAACCACATCACGTCTTTTGTCACCATCTTTGCTCACCACTGGAGACCCTGGTGGTTAGAGAGGGAAAGTCCCTTTCAATGGTGCCTGTGGGGTAGAAGGTGTTGGAGGCCGGGAAGAAGAGAGAGGAGAGGACCTTCGGCTCGTCACTGGCCCAGACAAGCTCTTGGGCACTCAGAGCAGCAAACTGTGTCTTTTGAGTAGTCCACAGCACACTGATCATCCAGGTGTGAGGGGAGGAGATCACTAAGCACAAGAAAGAATATTTCCTTCAAGAGCCTAGTGGCTCTGGGAAGCTTAGAGGGTGGCCTCAGTGACTTCTGGACAGCCTAGGAATAATGCGTGTGCCTCCTTATATGGGACACCCAGGGCTGTAAAGAGTATGAATGGCTTAGAGAGTGCAGCTCTGTATTTGGTTTAAACTGTTTTAAGGCAGACTCTATAATATCATTTCTTTTCTCTTTCTTTTTATTGTGGCAAAACACACACACTAACAAACTGTACCATCTAAATTCTTTTTAAGTGTACAGTACAGTAATGGTAATATATGCACCTTGCTGTGAACAGATCTCTAGAACTTCATCTTACAAAACTGAAACTGTACATTCATTGAACAATGATTCCCGTTTCCCCTTCCCCTCAGCTCCTAGGTAATGACATTTCTTGGTCATGCGACTAGTCATGTGTGTTACTCTTCGGTTAAGCCTTGATATGAAGACCTGTTTTGAGTTCACACACAAGCCAACCTGCTTAGGGAGCAGCAGCTCAGACTCACTCTGTTATGAATATTCATCCTTCAGTCACAGTAGATCATGGTCACAAATGTACCTCCTCAGCACTCTGTCCAGGCTTCAGCTGTTTATGGAGTTGTTATTTGCACCACCAAACCAGTCAGGAATGAAAATAACAATCAACTCTTTACATGTTTGCAAGCCTCCTGGGCTGCTGCACATATAATTTAGAGCTGCCATCTTGTCTCCTCTCTCTCAGTGGAATGGAATGCCTTCTCCAGCATTTTGGTGGCCATAGGCATCTTGGGAGGAGGATTTTCTAGTCCACCTTGGTTGAAGTCCACTATGGTGGCAGCTTGTTTGTGTTCTGGTTGCTCTGTGACACTTCCTCATACACGTCACTCTAAAGCAAATCCTAGCTGCAGGTTTTCCCTGGAACCAGAGTAGGGGGTGGGTAAATACTGTCACCCAATCAGCGCCACCAATTTATTATTCCCTGAAAATAGAGCTGCCCCTCCAGTCTGTCCTGCTCCCGCCCCCAGCACATTCGGTTGGTAGGGATAGAAAGGAAGGCTGGCTGCCTTGGAGCAAGGCAGCGCCACATTCCAGGGGAGTGGTTCCTCCACATTCACCACACACTTGGGCGTGTTGCGCCTCGTGCCTGCAGCCACCCTTGAAGTGTTGTTGTTACACAACAGTCATGAACTCTGGAATGTCTCAAGTCATTTACAGCATGACTGTATCACTGTAAATGACACCCAGCTTCAGGACTCATAGTGCAGTTGGCTTGTTTTTCAAAAGATCATAGTTCTGCCCAGAACAGAACAAAGCTCCCAGACTTTGAAAACACTTGAGACTCCTAAGATAGCCAAAGTGCCAGGGAAATAAAATACAGCCATAGATTACGAATCACACTCCAATACTCTTACAGACCCATTGAAGCACATTGAACTACATGACCATCATATTTGTAGATAAGCTTTCTAGAAATTAGCTGGGCACTTCGTAGAGTGACACTTTGTCTCCTCTCACTTTTGCCTTGGCCTTTCCTTCTTTGGCTCATTTCCTTCATGAGAGAGATTAAGAGAGCAAGAGATTAAGGTTCCAAAGAACATATGATTTATGAGTCATGTCTATTTTTCCTCTGTAGTATTCATTTAAAATGGCATCGTTCCAGGAGAAGAAACAGAAAGTAAAAATGAACTTAGATGCTGCTTCTTGTGCTTCTGCAATTCAACAATGATTATAAAGATAATGCCTCACATTTCATTCTGCATAAGTTACTAGGCCTGTTCAGATCATCTCAGTTTTATCCTCACACATTCCTTTGAGATAAATTTACTTTTCTCATGTTGCCTATAAGGTAAAAAAAAAAAAGCCCAGAAAGATGAGATAAATTGGATAACTTGAAGAAAACTTTATTCCAGGGCACATAGAAAATATTCTGAACTTGCTTCACATCATATAGTCACTATCACCAGAGCTATCCCTTTTCCAAGTCATGGCCACATCAGCCAAGGAGTCTTTGTCCACAAAAGATACAGATCTTTAAAGAAAGATGTAGTTTTAAACATGAAGACTACACTTTATTGTATACTAGCTGAGAGATTAGAAATTTGGGGAAGATGCGTAAAATGTAAACTCACGTGGCCTTGTACTCTTTTGACCCATTTCTTTCAAGGGAGGAAAAATGCTTAGAAAATCTTCCTTACTAGCTATCATATTTTTAAATCGTTCCATTAGATAAGCCAATCCACGGTCCAGTGAGATGGTTCAACAGTCTAAAGTGCCTGCTTAGGAAAGCTTAGGCAACTGCAGGGACCATGGTTGGATCCCCAGAACCACATGCTGTGCCAGCCCCATCCCTAGGGCAAGCTGAGCTGGCCATAAAAAAAAAAAGATAGGCCAATCCAGCATGTGAACCCTAAGATTCTTTCACTTATTTGTTTGTTTTCCTCAAGTTATAGACTTCTTATCCTAATAATGATAAATCTAATATTTTTATTCATTCATTCATTCATTCAAGGAAATTTATTGCCTGCCTATTTTATGCACATATCAAGCCAACCTGGGTTGACAGTCAGTTATGAACTGAATCTTGACCTCAAAGAATTACTTGTTCTAGGAGGGAGAGGACAATGTGAATTTGATTAATGTACTGTCCTTTTCTAAATACATTGTGCTAATATACATTAAGAGAGAAAAAATTTGGAAACACAAACACGCAGCTTTACATTTTGTAACCTTTAATTGTATAGGTGTTTTAGGTTTCTTCACATATGCTCAACTGTAGTTTTGAAAGGCTGAGTAAGAACAATGAACATTCTGACTATGTTTGTGTTCAGATGTCTGATAGAAAATTCCATATTCCGCCGGGCATGGTGGCTCAGCCGGGCGTGGTGGCTCATGCCTGTAATCCCAGCACTCGGGAGGCTGAGGCAGGAGGATCGGAGTGAGTTGAGACCAGCCTGGGCTACAAAAGTGAGCTCAAGGCTAGCCTGAACTGCATAGCGAGACCCTGTCTCAAAAAAAAAAAGAAAAAGAAAAAAGAAAATTCCATATTGCACATCTTATATAGGTGCTAGCTCACACAGGACCATGTTAGAATGGAATAACAATAATTGTTAAATCTGGTTATGTCCCCAAATAAAATTTAAGTAAATATCACTACAGATTTGCTTCTGTGTAGCTTTTCTGAAACAAGAATTACTGAATAGGACTATAAACAAAGATATAAATTGTTTTTGTCTTTAAAATAATATATATTTGTCTCTGCTGAGATGTCCTAGATTTTACTTTCAACTGTCCTAGCATCTCATCAAGATGCTTAAAATCATTCTAGCCAGCCTTTACTTTTTTCAAAAGAATGTGCTGTAGAACTGTAGTAATAGCAGGGATGTTTGTGGCAGGGAGAATGTTGGTGTCATGAAATGAAATAGCATTGTGGTGGTGTGGTGTGGAGCAGGATTTGCTCCTGGTTTGGCCAGCCAGTTGACTTTAGTGAGACGTGCAACCTTTCCCCATCTTTTTCTACATCTGTAAAATACAGCAGTTAAACTAGATGACCTCTAAGTCCACTTCGACAAATTAGAGAGTTGTCAAGTACATTGCTCATTTTAATAAAGTTGTATTCACATTTAAAAGTCTTGTTGGAACATTAGGTGGTGGCACTCCCTTCTAGCCACTCTGCCTGGCACTGTTTTGGTCCAGGAGGCAAAGGAAAACAGGGAGGCCTTGTTCTGTAGCTCTTGGCTCAGAGTGCTGGGAGGAACTGATGACTCAGCCCATGGCTGGCTGCCCTGTGGGTCAGGGCCTCATGTGCCCAGGTGGGCCTGGTTGTAAGAGAGCTGCCAGCACCCTGGGGTGAGGCAGGAACTTGAAATGTAGACTATTTCAGTAGCTACCGGGATTCCAGGGCACTTTACTCAGGCTTAGGAGTGCCCAGCCTCCATCCCTCCTCACACTGTCATCTTGGCTAAGTATGCTTGGCAAATTACTCCTGTATTTCAGGGCTGTGTGGCATCCACGCTTCCTAGTCCACAGCGTTGTAGAGTTCACTTGTTGTTCTCCAGCCTGTAAGGCTGATGACAAGGTTTTATTAGTTGAGGGTGGGGTAAAAGAATGCATTTGGATACTCTGCTTCTGCATGGGTCTGCTTCCTCCTTTGTGTCACTGAAGAGAAAAGAGAAGGAACAAAGAAAACAAGCAATCCAACACTCTTCCCCTTCCCTTTCCTTTGAGGGCAAAAGAAACGTGGGCCAGCAAAATAGCTCAGTGGACAAAGTGCCTGCTTAGGCAAGCACAGGGACTGGGGTTTGATCCAAGGCACCACATGCTGTGCTGGCACTGTGCCCAGGTGCACTGAGTCGGCCACCGACTCCTGGTGTGCTGCACACATATAATCCCAGCACTGGAGAAGCTAAAAACAGGTGGATTACTATGGGTCTGAGTTGTGCAGTGAGACCATGTATCAAATACATTTTTTAAAAAATGCAAACAAATAAACAAAACAAAAGCAAACTTAGTACCTCAAGAAGAAAAGAAATCCTTGATGTCAACACTAGAGTTACTCTATGTGGAGAGCTGGAAAATCCTAGAAAATATTCATAAATATGAACACATTTGAGAGTATGAAAACTATTTTTGTTTTGAAGGGATAATGGGTTGCGAAACTACAGAGCTCTATGATCTTTAAGCTATGGGATGTCGACATAATTGTTTTGAGACCAACCAATCGGACCACACATTTTGTACTACCCAATTATAATGAGTGTTCATTAAACATCATGATAACAACACCCTCCTTGTTTGTTAACAAAGGCACATTCTCTTCTGTATCACCAATGACAGCTAATGCAGAACCATTAAAGGCATCTACTCATTTTCTTTTTCCAGAGTTATTCTAGAGTTGATCTGTAGTCAGGGTGAGCTCTTCTTCCTCCTGATTTATCCTCCTCTTTTTTCTCTTCCTTTTTTTTTCTAAATCATCCTCTGCGTATCAGGTACTCTGGGCAATGCTTAACTTTAACTTTACCAGGTCACTGGCGCACTGTTTTGCGAGTGGATGCCAGCACTACCTAATGGAATTCCAAGAGCTAGAAACATCTACCTTCTGCCCAAGATGACAATTTCTTCCCCCCAGAGGAGTTGTTTATGACTTTTGCCAGGCCAGCCAGTGGGGTTATCTCTTCTAAGTGTGCATGTAAACATTGGGAAAGTGTTCTATTTTTAGAATATATTCTAAAAACCTGCTTTATTTTTATCTGTTGCATTTTATTTTACTGGTGTTCCCTGTGGCTAATTCTCTGTGATTTATGCAAGTCATTTAAAATTTTAAACTATTTTTTATTTGCTTTAAAAATATTTAAAATCCATTTCAAATATTATTTGCTACTCTCCAAATTATCACAAGTGAGGAGTTTAATTCATTCATCAAATATTTGTCTGAGACTCGACCTCTATGCATAATGCCATTTTGTTTTGGGGGTCACAGGGTAGCACAATGTCTGCCCCAGTTCTTTGGGGCACTTGAAATCTCATTGAAAAACTGAACATTTATTCATGAGAATAAATCTAACAGAACAAGGCAGTACATGACAAGACACTGTGGTATGCACATGGATAGCACTGCAGGATTATTTCATATAGCAGCACTTGATCATCTATATAACAGAGTGCTGCTATTTAAAAGAATGGGGGCTGAGGATATAGCTCAGGGGCATAAACAACTGCCTGGCAAGCCCAAGGTCCCAAGTTCAAACTCTGATGCTGCAAAACAACAAAAATAAACTAAAAAGAATGGAAGACTAGAGAGGCAGCTCAGAGGCAGAGAGCTCGCTTAACGTGTGTGAGGCCCTGGGCTCAATCTCTAACATCATTAATAACAACAACAACAACAACAACAACTGGGAGTGGGGGCACACACCTGTAATCTCAGCATTTATGAGGCTGAGGGA
The DNA here is from genome assembly GCA_004027025.1 of Myocastor coypus. Lineage (NCBI taxonomy): Eukaryota > Metazoa > Chordata > Mammalia > Rodentia > Myocastoridae > Myocastor > Myocastor coypus. Next base: position 30,811 of record PVJA010003910.1, on the reverse strand, counting down.
AGAAGGTTATTGCAAGTTTAAGGCCAGCCTAGACCTCAAATATAATGAGTTCAAAGCCAGCCTGAACTGCACGGTGAGGCTCTGTCTCACAAAGTAAAAAATAAAAAAAATGATAGTAACAGCGATGACAATGAGGTACTTCTATGTGTGTTAAAGTAGAAACACTCCAAATATAGCTTTAAAGCAAAGCAGTAATTATGTAATAATGTGTGTTAGGCTTCTGCTAGTAAAAGGGAAAAATAGAAACATATTCATAGTCTTTTATGTTCTCCAGTAGGTGGGACTGAGCACAGAGGCTTTGCAGTGAACTGTATCTCAGTCCTTCGTGAAACAAAGTATTTGAAGCTGGGTCCTGCTAAGTCACTAAGTTGTCTGGGCTGAGCTCCTGCATGAGCCTCCCAGAGCCTTGGGGTTGCAGGTGTGTGCAACATTACCTGCTACAAAGTTTTATTGAGTCTCTCTCTCTCTCTCTCTCTCTCTCTCTCTCTCTCTCTCTCTCTCTCTCTCTCGTTCTCTCTCTCTCTCTCTCTGTCTCTCTCTGTCTCTCTCTCTCTTTCATGGCTAGAGGAAAAAGTGAGGGCCTTGTGCTCTGTAATGAGGAGCTTTGAGAAGATACACAAGAATCTAGAAAATCTGGATGTCTCCAGAGAAGACAAAGGCTGGGGTATGGGGTGAAGAAACATTCTGCCTTGGATATTCATTTGTGTTTTGTGCCAGGTAAATGTATTGTCAAAAACTGTCAACAGTATTTATATGTTGTAATCCTCCAGCCAGCTGTTCACATTGAGGGCAGGTAAACATCAAGTCAGAAACAAACAGAAATATCTTTTCATAGAAGTTCAAAGACCAAATGCTCTGCAAGAAGGTCTGGCATGGTTCTCCTAGAAGGACTGGGTGGTTCCTGCCCTGTCTCCCCTCAGTTCTAAAGCAAAGCAAAGCAGAGGGGTTTTGATAAACCAAGGCTATATAGCATGATATTGTATGTAGGTCAACATGTTTATTCCAAGGGGAGAGGCCTGGAGGAGCCCAGGAGAGCACACTGTAAGAGTCTTCCTTTGCCAGCACCCATGTCACTGTCATGCTCATGTGTATCCTCTGTCACCTGGACACTTCAGGGCCAGGAAAAAAACTGAGCCACTCCAGTTCCTGTCATGAAACAAGTCAGGTCTTCTCCCCTCTAAGCTCCTCCTGGTACAGTCCCAGATCATCGCACTTCACCAATGAGTAAAATTTCAGAAATAGGTGGGAGCATGGAGGTTGGCCCCAACTCCCTCACCTGACAGGCAAGCTGACAGGAAGCAGTGGCTGCACATGCTCCTCAGGCCTCATGCAGAGCTGAGCCTGCACAGCCGGCCTCCTAACTCTGGGGCTCACGCTCCTCTCACCACATTGCTGCGTCATCACAGTCCCTCTGGCTCTTCAGGAGGAGCAGCGCAGAAGGCAGGGAGGTTTATCTTTCAAAACAGATTGCTGTGAGCACAGCATGAATAAGTCAGGTCTGGGACTTCCCTTCGGTAGGACAAATAGCTGTGACAGGCTTTGCATGGGATAGAGGCCAGGAAGTGTCTTTCTTGCTGGAGAGGAGATCGGTGACCAAAAGCACCTCCCAACAAATAGGCAGGACGGATACCCCTCAGAACTCCAGACCTTCTCAGTGTGGATCCATCATTAAAAATCTCCATCTCCAAGTGCATTTGTATCAGTATTTATTAGAATAGGTTATATAATACTCCTAAGCCTCAGTTCTGAAACCATATGGTAAGAATAAGACAGTAAAGAAAGGTGGTAACTTTTGTCTCTTTTTTCTAAGAGAAAAAAGATAAAACCTTAGAAATCGGAGTACTTTTTAAGTACATTTAAGGACTGCCAAAGTCCTCCTTGCTTTGATCTCATTTCTCCTTTTGCTTTTCAGGTGAGTGTCCCTTGACCACACAATCAAGTCCAGTCCCTTTGCTGGCTTGACAAATGCCTCGTCACCCATGGGCACCGACCTGGAGCATTTTATCAGAAGTCTCACCTGTAAGCTCTGAGGAGGTTTACTTTCTAGTTACCAAAACTGAACTTCCTGTCTAGAATGACTTCAGAAAGTGGACTTTGGACCGGTTGGCATTCCTAGGGACAAGAACAAGCTTATCTTGGTGCTGCTATGAATCACTGCCTCTTCCCACCCATTTCAACAGACCTCTGACTTAATTTAGTCTCATCTAATTCCTCCTGCTGTTTTCAGTGGGATTTCCACCACCTTGGCCCCGTGAGTCAAAATGGCTCATCCAGCTGCTAAGCAAATTAAGACATTTGTTTGGAGTGAATGTTTACAACGAAAACCACCAGCCTTCTGGGTTTTCGTGTTTTGGCAGCCCAGAAACCTAGCAGCAAGAAGATGCCTCTCCATTCCTGCACAGACACAAGGTCCACATTTCCTTATTGCTTGACTTTTATTGACTACTGTTTGGCTCTGATCGAATGCTTCGAAGTTCTACCCTAGGTCCAGCTCTACAGGTTGTGATGAATTCAATGGTGTCAGCCCCCAGCCAGTCTTCTTTCTTCATTTCCAGTCACAGCTCAGGGGCTCTACAATCTGACTTTGGAGATGACTCAGCTGACAGTTGGGAGGTGAGGATGGAAACTGCACAACTAAATTAATTATGTTGAATTTTTAGGCCTTGTCCCTTCGCTTACCAACTAGGGGTTTAATTAACAACTCGAGCCTGCATTTCCTTGCTGATGAATTTACATTTCATGAGATCATAAAACTAAAGAAAAAGCCAAGTTTATGGCTCCCTCCGGGAGTGAGTCCTTGCCCCTGGCCTGACCCCGATTACTTTCATTTCTTGTGTCTCTCTTCTAGGACTTCTCTGTGTACATTAAGAAAGCCTCCCAGAAAGGGCCGAGAGTCCTTTCCACTGAAGTGCTTTCTGGTGGATTCCACTCGCATGACTGTTTACTATCCCTGCCTCTGCCTTCTCTCTGCCTCATGGATCAGATGCTGGCAGGCTATTGCACTGTCAGTGAGATTTAGGCAATCGTTATTTTGACACAAATAGGTACAACGTACCTCCATGGCTTCTTTGTTTCTCTACTCTTCTTCTTTTTCTTCTTCTTCTTCTTCTTCTTCTTCTTCTTCTTCTTCTTCTTCTTCTTCTTCTTCTTCTTCTTCTTCTTCTTCTTCTTCTTCTTCTTCTTCTTTTTTCTAATTTATCTACTCATTTGGCACAGGGTCTTGCTACACAGCTCAGACTTGTAGGATCCTCCTATCTCAGTCTCCCCAGCACTGGGATTACAGGTGTGAGCCACCATGATGGGTTTCTTTCTGTACTAGTCTTTAGTAAAAATATTACTATAACTATTTAGTTTGAAAAGTATTTTAGCACAAAAATAAAGTTTTTACAAGTAAAAGCTTACTATGTGATGAAGTTATCCATATTTACTAGATTATTTCTCCTTTTCCTTTTCCTGAAGCAGAAAGAAGAGATGGCAGAAATATATTCTCATTGTAATACAGAACCAATTTATTTTATTTTATTGAGACAGGGTCCTACTATGTGGTCCACAGTGGCCTTGCACTCCCACAAATCCTCCTGCCTCAGCTTCCCAAGTGCTGGGATCACAGGCATGCACCACATACTCAGCCTCAGAACCAGTTTTTCATCCCAGCCATCTTTTCTCCCTGACTAAAAATAGAAGCTAATGTTTCCCAGATGCTCTGCTGATACTAACTCATAAAGTGTCGAGTAACTGTATCCATGTCCCCTTTACCAAAGGGGTGGCCTGGGTCTGAATGCTGCACTTTCCTGCCTCCCACTACTTGTAACTACCTAGTCACACACCCTTACATTTTTTAAATGAGTCCTCTATACACGTGACATCTTTGAGCTCAGCCTTTTTCTCCCGGGGAAGTCTAATGTATAAAGCATTATGATGGTAACAAAAGCAACACAGAGTTCAAAATATAACACAGAAACTCCGTACATTGCCAGAACACATGATGTTCTGATAAGACCTTATCCTTTCAACATATACCAGCAAGGGTTTCAAGGTTTTCATGCCATATGGCTTATTAATTGGAGCCCTTCATTTAAGAGTGTTTTAGACTCTATTTCTCCTATTTTGCACATAACCCTAAAAGGGCAAAGCCTCTGCTTTACAATCCACAGAAGAATCAAAACAACAAATTAAAAGCCAGTGTCAGAAAAAAGATGTGGCCAGCCGACCTTCTAAGTGTGGGCAGCAGCGGTAGCTGAAGCCGAGCAGAGAGAAGAGCTCTACACAGGCATAGCAGCAAGACCACTCAGCACAGGAGGTGACGCAGCCTCCCTGACGCTGACAAACAGAGCAGCTGTGTTGGTCAGCAGGTATTTAAATCACCCAGACAAGGACAGACCATGACCAGTGAGAAATGAAGAGGTTCACAATTTTATGAAAGAATTCCTATGTGTCATGATTAAGATTTCATTTCCTGAGAGAGATCAGTAACATTAAGAATAAAAATGACTCATTCCCTAAAATTTCTAGATGGCCAAGGTATTTACACGCAAGTTATCTGAGAGATAGACACACTGTCATCTATTAAGCTAGGTTTTGCTGATCATGGTTTTGAATCATCCAGCGACAGGCTCTCGATTGTGAAACCATAATTGACACGAACTGCATGAGTCCATAAAGTGTGTGTAGCAATTGCAGAGGACCTTGCATTGCTGCTAGGGCAGCTTTCATGACTGACTCTGGCAAGCGCCAGTGCTGGAGCTGTGCTTGGCTTGCATGCATGAAGTCTCATACTCTCTTTCAAGGGCCTGGGTCTCTGTACATGATCCAGGCCTTTTTATGCAATGGTACTTTGCTTCCTAAAACACAAATATATGGATTTATAAGAGAAAAAGGAACTGGATTTGTGGCATATTTTTATGTGATGGTCTAGCTTAATTCTCTGTGTTCAAAATGAACCTAATAAATTTAACCTGGCTAAATGAAGCAATATGTCTCAGATCCAACAGAACATTTTTCTTCATTCTTTCAATTCACACATATTCAAAATTCCAACATTATTACCACCCCAGCTTTTGGTGAAAGAACATTTGCAAATATCCTGTTATGGAAATTTTCAAGCACCACAGAGATTTAAAAAAAAAAAAGCATAATGAACTTACATGTACCCATTATCCAGCTTCACCTGTTACCAATCCATTGGTGGTCCTAAACAGTGTGCCTTGATATACCTACATGAACTCCTTCTACTTAACATTGGCAGAAGGCTGGAAGTATTTGGCACTGGCCTCCAGTGTAGAATAGCAAGGCATCCAGCCATTAGAATGGTATCAAAGTCTCTTTACCATGTGGAAGAAAAATGGCATTATTACTGACTCATCCTGGGTGTTATTTCTCCCTCTCCCTCACCCCTTCTCCTCCCCCTCTCCTTCCCTCCCCCTCCCCCAGCACATCCACAAGGCTTCTGATGGAGGTAGACATTGGTAAAGTTCTTAAATGTTGCTCAGAGTTGTTTTTATTAGAACAAGTTAGTTTGTAGTAAATGATATTATTCCAGGGACAGAAAACATAGGAGAGACAGCCCAACATCCCTGTAAACTGGAATGAATGGTGGGGGGTTGTGGGGGGAGGGGGGATACTGGGAGGTAAGATAACCCCAGACTCAGACAATATTTCCTTTAAGAGTCTGTGTTTCAAAAAAAAAATACACACACACACACACACACACACACATATATATATATATATATATATATATATTTTTTTTTTTTTTTTTTTTTTTTTTTTTTTTGTCTTTTTGAGACAGGGTCTTGTTATGCAGTTCAGGCTGGCCTTGAGCTCACTTTTGTAGCCCAGGCTGGTCTCGAACTCGTACCGATCCTCCTGCCTCAGCCTCCCGAGTGCTGGGATTACAGGCGTGCGCCACCACGCCTGGCTCAAAAATATATTTGAAATATTTTCATTATTAGGGTTTGGAAGTGATAGAAAGCCCCTTCAGGTTCTCTTTCTTTCTTTCTTACTTTCTATCTTTCTTTCTTTCTTTCTCTTTCTTTTCTTTGCAGTACCAGGGATCAAACTCAGGATCTTGTGCTTGCCAAGCAAGCACTTATTCCATGGAGCTATCTCCCCAGCCTCAGCTTTTCTTAAATGGCTCAAATTCATGTCCTTATTCAAAATGAAAAAATTATCTGGAATTCTATTATGTAGCTATTTTAAAAATGAATGGAAATTTTATTTTATGCCTTTTGGTTGAGACCAGATGCCATTCTAAAGTTGCCAGCCACTTCTATTTTGAACAGACATGACAACTAGTCCACTGGCTTAGAAAAAATTATTTGAGTAGAACTTTTCACTTCTGTTCATGAAAAAAGAGGGACTTTTTTATTTTAACAAAAGTGATCCATCTGCCTGTGTTATGGGAAGTCCTCACTATAGGGAATGCCAGAGAAAAGAGATGGCGCTCCTGACTGTTATTCAGTGAGGCTCAATACTGGGTAAACTTCCTTGACGGACCCACATGAACGTGGCTGTGCTCATCTGATAAACAGGTGTGCTGGAATTCTGCCCTGTACCAAGCTACAACTGCCTTCTTCCAACCTGGTGCTTGCACTCTCCCCTCCCAAAAAAATAGCTCCAATGCTTCTGAAAGTTTGATGTGAAGGCAGGGTGGGCACTTTTAATGGTGGGCAATGTCCTTCGAGAGACCGAAGGTCATCAGGGCAGGGCTGGCGCAGCATGTGGTGCTGGGGATCGAACCGTGGTCCCTGCAGCCGCCTACGCTTTCCTAAGCAGGTGCTTTAGACCACTGAGCCATCCTGCCAGGCCCCCTCATTTAAAAGATTAAGGTTGAGACACAGGAGTCGCAGTTAATTTTGGCAGGTGGTCTGAAACGGTTCTTTAAAAGCTGCTGCATGGCCCAGCCAGGCCAGCTTACAGGCAAAAATGTAAGCTAGGATTTCCTGAGGTCCATTTCCCTTTCAGATCACAAAACACCTCACAGTGGCCAGCAAGCAAGTCAGCCATTCTGGTTCCACAGAAACTCCACGTGGCTGTGATGTAATGCTACATCTCCACGGGTGGATGCTGTCTCCCTGGTTCCTGCTTCACTTGCTTGCTGACTGGCAGGTAAACTGAGGGTGGACACCGCGACTCGGGTGGGCCACCTGCTGCACTCCCTGGGGTGGCACACCGCTGGCAAGACACCCACCCCGCTGGGTTGGAACCACATGAAGGGAGGCGCCATCAATTTTCTTTCAGTAGTCTCCTTCGAGATCTAGAGACCTAGATATTTCAGAAAGAAGGAAAACCGTGTTGCTCCCAAAGTACTCTGTGAGTTAAATCATATTTTCGTTTTTAAAAGTATTCTGTAAAAAAGCACAGTGGGCCAGTAGCATGGCGCCTTCCTGAACTGGAATGCCTTGCGTGTGGAGCCTGGAAGCCTGGCAGGGCGCGCCCGGGACTCCCTTTCTTCCCTTCCTTCTGAGCCTTTAACAGCTGGTGTGGAATTGAAGCACCCCGGACTACACAGCTTCGAAGAACGGATCCGCTTTTGACATTTTTGTCACCAAAACTCTCTGCCAAGTTTCCTGAGCGCCCATGCATGCTGAGCTGGGTAGTGGGTTGGTGCTCCTGAGGAAGTGGCAGCTCCCCAACTCAGTGAGTGTCATCGAGGGGCGGCCGTCAAGGTGGGGACGCCAGCTTAAGGTGCTGATGCTGCTGCTCCAGGGCAGCCACTCCTTGCTGCAGTCACCACCCTGCAGAGGGTGGGCTCCAGAGAGCACGAATGGAGTCTGCCTGCGTCTCCAGGGCCCGGTGAGGTGCCAGGTGCATTCATTGTTGGCCTTCGATCTGCATCTGTGGCATGAACGAGAGGAGCCATTAGAGCCGCTGGTAGAGCGGTGGGGACAAGAGCAGCAGGCCACCAGACCACACCGTCCTCACTGCTCCAGGCTGACGAAGGATCTGAAGGCAGAGGGGCCAGCAGGAGCTGCTCAGGAGCGAAGGCCTAGATCAGGAGTGGCTGCCCCACTTTCCCAACGAATCGTTGGAAATCCGAGAGCCATACTGGGGAATTTTCAGCTGTTCTCCCATGAGAAGGCATAATATGCCAAGCCTATTTCTGATCCATACAAAGAAACAAGGTGACAAAGGCACATTTATTTATTTATTTGTTTGTTTGTTTGTTTGTTTGTTTATTTAAATTTTGACACATTGGTGGCTCCAGTTTACTGGCTATTTCATTATGAGCACTTACATAGTAAGAGCTATATCCATGTTTTTATTTATTTCTTTATTTATTTTGCGGGACTGGGGTTTGAACTCACAACCTTGCACTTGCCAGGAAGGCACTTGTGCCATGGAGCTATCTCCCCAGCCCCTATATCCATGTTTTTAGCAGTATTTACACAGTGCATGAAAAGTGTTGTCAAACATCAAAGCAAAGGACAAGACCCTCTGCATATAATTAATAACTAAGACTCCAGAGCATGAACTCAACCCCAGATTCAACCATCCAGAGCCTACCAACACCATCTTCTGGCAGACCATTACACAAGTGATGGTATACAGATAAATAAAAAGGACTTGGTCATGGCAGAGCACCAGCATTCACCAATGAACACAACAGCTACACATCACCACACTCTGCCTACACTGGCACAAAGGCTCAGAACGATCAAGTGGAAGCACCAGAGTCAGCTGAGGCATTTTATTTTTGTTTTACATCCTTAGAAAAAGAATCCCAGGATTTTTCCTCCTGTGTGTTTTCGTCATGCTTCTTCGTGGTCCATGATGCCAGCTGAGGATGTCAATACAATGAAACCAAACTGACGAGATGGGAGAAGGTTATTCTGCCATTTTTTTTCCAGGTCTTTCAGCTGTACATCAAAGCTGGGGCTAAACACACCACACTTGTTTAACTGGCCTGTGAGGTTCACAACAATTTTTCCAGCCTTGTGATCATCAATGATTTCAAATTTGCCAGTGTAACCATGCTTCATCATCACAGTTAGAAACCAAACAAAGACTCTGGAGCATGGCCTCATGAAGACCTAGCATTTGCCTCTTTTTTCGGCATTCTTGATGCTCTTGAGAGCATCAGCCAGGACATTCATGCGCACCATTATGGCGGCACGGAAAGATGGCAGAAAGAGACAAAGGCACATTTAGAACAGTTTTTACATACACGTGTGCCTAAAGTCAAGCAAAACATTTTCTGGCCACTCTTCCCCCATTAACTCTTTTAGGATTTAATGGTGTTAGGCCTAGAAGAAGTGATTTTTTCCAGACACATACGTTAATGCTAAGTTCACAGGTCTGCACCTTTCTTTTTGGTGCCTGGTGTCAAACGGAGAACTTTGAGCTTGCCAGGCATGCATTTGTGCTGCTGGGCTATATCCTTAGCCCATAGATCTGATCCTTACAGACTGTTTTACCCACTCTGGCTCAATACATGATTATTACAAAAATTGGTCCTGATAATAGCAACAGTCATAGCCTGTATCTTGCAGCCACCACTTGATAGCAATTATAGCTTGAAAGAAGGCAGTGCCCAGGGGGCCTATAAGGCAAGCTGCTGGCAGTTAGGAAGGATTAGGAAAACACTTCCCTGCCCCCTTAATCCCATCTACATTGTATGAGTAGAAATCACTACTTGAAACTATTTCAAAAAAGATTTAGGGGCCTGCCACACAGATACACCCCTATAATCCCAGCTACTTGGGAAGCCGGAGCAGGAGAACTGCCTGAGTGCAGAAGTTCAAGGCAACCTAGGCAGCATGGAGAGATCTTGATTCAAGAAAGAAAGGAAGGAAGGAAGGAAGGAAGGAAGGAAAGAAGGAAGGAAGAAGAAAGAGAGAGAGAGAGAAAGAAAGAAAGAAAGAAAGAAAGAAAGAAAGAAAGAAAGAAAGAAAGAAAGAAAGAAAGAAAGAAAGAGCCTAGCAGGTGATACTGTAATTGTAGTCCCTCAAGCTCTGTTGGTGTCTTATTCTAGATCAGCCTAACCAGTAGAAATGCGAAAGCCACAAATACAACTTCCAAGCTTCTAGTAACTACATAATCTAAAATGAAATAGGAGAAATGATCTTACAAATATGTCTTACCCAATCAAGAAATTTAAAATATTGTCATTTCAATATGCAATCAATATAAAAGTTTTAGTGATTTTTGATGTTCTTAGATTTAGAAATCTGGTGTATGTTTTATAACAAATCTGCTGTGTGTCTTCTGCAGGTTATGGCAGCTGCTTTGCCAGTGGGCTGTGGCTGGGAATACTTGTGGGCCAGCTGTCCCTGGAGGCTCCTTCCCTGCAAGCTTCATAGCCATTAATAGGGGCCCGGCAGGATGGCTCAGTGGTCTAAAGTGCCTGCTTAGGAAAGCTTAGGTGGCTGCAGGGACGGCGGTTCGATCCTTGGCACCACATGCTGTGCCAACCCTGGCCTCAGGGCAGGCTAAGCCAGCCATAACAATAAATAAATAAACAAACAAAAGTTCTGAAACAAGAAAAAAAAAAAAAAGCTAAGTAAAGATAGTACACAGTTCCTGCCCTTTCAGGGGTCAGCTCAATGGAATAAATGTGTTTCTTGCAAAGAAGGGTCAACAATGAAGGAAGTGCTGGGGCTGAGAGGGGAGAGAATGGAGTGGAAGCCCTCAGTTGGTTCCAAGCTTCAGGGATTCTGTAAGGTTTTGTGAAACTAAATCAGGCTGTTGGGGCTGTGGGCAGTCAAGGGAGAGGAATGACAGGTCCGGGCAGAACCAAGAGAGGAAGAGGAAAGGGAGGCAGGTGCGAGGGATTTGCTGCACTCCCACCAGGTGAGGAGGGATTGCCGACTGCAGGGTTTCCTTAGGCTGATCCTGTCTACCTGCAGTTCTGCAGCTCACGAGGCCGCCAGAAGGGGAAAGAGCCACCAACCACACCAGATGGGGATGCCTTTGAAAGATGAAAGGAATGCTACTGACAGCCCAAGGGCAAGGGCAGACTCAGAGGACATTGGCAGCTGCGAAGACACATTGAGAGGAAGTAGGTCCCTGGTCACTGCTCCCAGTACCTGGGCTCCAACACCAAGGCCTCCGGGAGGGCCTCAGCCTTCCTCTCAGCTTTCACAAGTAAAATCTGAAAGAGCAACTCATAAAACGATCCTTGTTATGCCAGGTAATTTTAAGCGATTAAATGTGACAAAGAGGTGTGTAACCCAGGGTGGCTTCCTGATCCCCAGTTCGCTGTATCACTGAACTGAACCAACCCTGAGACTGAGTAATGTAGGGCAGGGCCATTGTACTTGAGCTGCTTCCTAAAGAGAACTGGATCTTCCCCAAATTTTTCAGGTTTACCAGGAAGCTTGACACAGGTAAAAGTGCTGCCTCATGCCCCAAAACCACGAGATTTGCCTGCTCGAGGAATTTCCCTGTCAAAGGCCACTAGTGTGAAATGATGCTTTTAAAAGTATATCTTTTAAAATGAAAGTAGAGTTCCAGGGTCATGAGGTACTGGCTAGAAGGACAGAGAGGCTTTGGGTCAAATGTCAGGCTATAAACTGTCAAGATGACACATGGTATTGGCCTACTAAGGCATGACACATTTGGCTCTCGCCCGCCACCCGTGCCACTGTGACCATCAGCACGTTTGAACTGCTGGTATATTGAGGCAGCTCTCTGTTCTTAGGCAAATTGCTGAGAAAATGACACATTACTAAGCTCTGGAGCAGGAAAATAGCCATGCGATCTGCTTTTTGAGAGCCAGGTGGTGGCTCCCAAGTCTTGCAGTGCTGGGGTTCCTTCACAGAGGCCCCCCTGAGCCATCTTACTGACTAAACATCCCAGGCCAGATTTCTTTGGAAGCCACACATATGGTAAACAAACAAGAGGGAAATGTGTTCATCTTGGGTCTCTCCACGCTCTTCTCTCCCACCAAGGAACAGCTCACTCTTGCAGTTCAAAGCTTCCCAGGGGCCCAGAAGCTAGGACAATATGCATTGGCTTAGTGGGCGCTGTGCTCAGCTCTGCCAGCCCACCCACCCACCGAGCCCTGCACACTCCTCGGCCTGCTGGAAATGGAGTCTACAGCCCTCAGGGAGGACGTGGGACTGAGGGCGGCTCTCTCCGGGAAGCCTGGCTGACTGGCGATTATGTTTTATGGCATGGCCTGCATTATGATGTTGGTTTCATTTCTGATTATTACCTTCTATTAAAAAGCAGCTTGAGTAAGATGATTATGGGGCATCTCAATCCTGCTGCAGGAATCTACTCTCAAATTTTCAGAGAATTGTTGTTTTTCCTGGACACATTATTACTATTATTGCTTTTGTTACATTTGTGATCATGTAAACTGCTGGTTATTAAGGGGCTTTTTTTATTAGCCATTGCTCATAAGTCCATTGCTTCGAGGTAAACAGATATGGAGCAATGCCTGCACAGGGCACTAAGAGGTCAAGTGCCTGTATAAGCTCTCTCCAGAGGCCAGATGTGGGAGTCATCCTCTCCTGCCCTCTACACCTACCTTGCCAGGGCCATTCAGGAGTACAGTGGGCAAACCTAACAGTGCCCTCAGAGTGATGTTCTGGGGTCCAGCCCTGTTGCTATGAGCCAGGTGAGCTGGCGCTAGAGTCCTACCCTGGATGATGCTCTTCGCTTATGGGATCTGTCTCATGGGAACAGTTTGGTGACAGATGGCGTGACGTAAGCTTACCGTATCCCAAAGGAAGAATCAGCACTTACAGCCATGTATATGTCTGAATCTTCAGCTGGAACAAAAGCTTCATGGGTCACAGCCATGTGAAGCTTCTATTATTACTTCACTCAACATGTCTAAAATTCAAGATATTAGGTTGACCCTCACACCAAAACATTATCAACCAGATTCTATCAGTGGCATCTTTCATTGATCCAGGAGGTAAAAACAAACTCGAGAATTATGTTTCTTTTTTAATTTTTATTTATTTATTATTATTTTATTTTATTTTAATTTTTTTTTGGCTTTTTGAGACAGGGTCTTGCTATGCAGTTCAGGCTGGCCTTGAGCTCACTTTTGTAGCCCAGCTGGTCTCGAACTCACAGCGATCCTCCTGCCTCAGCCTCCCAAGTGCTGGGATTACAGGCATGTGCCACCACGCCCAGCTTACTTTTTAAAATTTCATTTTATTTTTATTTTTATTATTTTGTATTTAGTACAGGATCTATAAGGTCTCACTACACATCTGACTTGTTTTCAACCTCCCAATGCTGGGATTATAGGTGAGTGCCACCATGTCCTGTCTCAGGGCCAGCGTGGTACACTGAGGACCAAACCCCGTCACCTGCATCTGTCTAAGCAGCCACTTTAGTCCACTGAGCTATCTGGATGGCCCCTTCAAGAATTATTTTTAAGTAAATAATTTATTTTTAAAATTATAAAGTACATGCTTATTTTTTAAAATATAGAAACATACAAAGTTATAAACAAAGCCTTGCTACCTCATCCATTCTACTTCTCAGAAACAAGCACTACAAACAGTCTGGTGTATGCCGGTGAAAACCTTTTCTGTACATAAACCAAGGCTTACTGTCTTCTGCTGTTATTTCACGTGGTACCAGACCTGAACCCAGGGCTTCACAATACTAAGTAAGCACTCTACCATTGAGGAACATACCCAATCATTTATTTATTCATTTATTTTGAGACAAAGCCTCCCTAAGTTGCCCAGGGTGGCCTTGAACTTGTGATTCTCCTGTCTTAGCATCCCAAATACCCAAGAAGCTAGGATTATGGGCCTGTGTCATGGGATCCACGTTTGGCCTCATCTTTGACCTTATCCTTGCTTTCTTACCATTATCCAATCGGTTTCATGTCCCTTGAGTATTTCCTTTATGTTTCTCTATCTGTCCTATCTTTCCATCCACATTCCAAATTCTAATCATCTTACACTTAAGAGTGTCACTCACTATTCTATAGTGAAATGAGTCAAGGCCCTGGAACAGAATGAATGCAGTCCAAATCTTGGGCTTCCCTTTGGGAGAACGACACTCTGAAATCTCAGATTCATTATCTGCTCCAACATAATAATGACATGTACCTTTGAGACTAGTGGAAATGGATGAAGGGCTGGCACGCAATAAGTGCCTAATAACTATCAACAATTATTATTGTCTTTTAAGCGGCCTCGGGGACATTACTTCAGTGCCCTCCAAGTTATCTTGCATCTCATACTTACTCTTTCTTAAGATGCTGCTGTTATTTTCATAGCCTTGTGCTCAAAACCTTAAAAGGTTTCACAATGTTTTTAAAAAGTTTTTATGGAGGGCCAACTCAGCCCACCCTAAGAGGTAAGGGTGGCATGGCATGTGGTGCCAGGGATCAAACTACAGACCCCTGTGCCTGCCTAAAGTTTGCCTAAACAGGTCCTTTAGACCACTGAGCTATCTTGCAGGCCCTGATTTCACAATGTTGATGATGCCATGGTGCGTGTTTCCAAGTTATATAACAATAGTTGGTGGCAGTGTCTGCTTTGGAGAAGTCCTGGGCCTAGTGGGAGAGAGTGCCAGGTTAGATTGGCAGTGTCAGTTATGGAAGCAAAGGCTGGGATCAGCAACATCCCTGAACTGTATAATGAAGTTCAGGGTTATATCATCAGCCCTGCCCTCCTATACAACCCTTAGTCTAGGTTCCTTTCTTTCCCTCTGAATTGGCTTCCTCTTGATCTGTCTGAAGTGATCCTGTTAATGTCCATGTTTGTTTGTCTGTCCCATAGATAATGTCTGAGGACAGCAGCTTACTCTTGTTCACTATTAGGCCCCCGGGAGCTTAGACTGTGTCATGACACTAGTAGGAACTCAGTGTCTTGCTCCTGTGGCTGTTTCTTTGGTCAGTGGATGCTTCTTTGGTCACCAAGTCTGGCTTTCCAAGCAGGCTGACTTTTTTCCTGGTAACTGCCCCACTTGATCCAGGGTGGCATATAAAATGTGTTCAGTAAAACCTGGGTGACTAATTGCTGAGGCCTTGAGAAGCCTAAAGTGTTTGGGCCCATGAATGGCTCCACATTCTGTGCTCAAATGCTGTAAAGTGCACTTGTCCTCCACCTGCCTTATTAGAAGCTACTTTGCAGTCTTGCTAGCAATTTCCCTCTGGACCATTCCCATGATAATTTTTATTAAATTACATGTTGCTTGGTAATTTTTATAAAATCATATGTTCCACAAACCAGTACTGGTGATGTGCTAGTTATCTGTGCTATCTACAGCTTAGCTATTACAGTGCTCTACTTTTGGTCTGAGCATTGCATGTGTCAGGAATGAAAGCATCAAAAGGGCTCAGAGTGCTGGAATCTACCCTGCAAAGGAATGGCAGGCTCTGTGGGGTCCGGTGAAAGAGAGGCGATGGGTAAGTGGAGAGCTAAAGGAAAACAGTGTTTTAGTTTGTACTTTGCCAGTGTAGATGAATTGTGAAAAGAGAAATGATTAAAGGTTATTAATTCTCCTACATTTAACTATTTTCCATTGCCATTTTCTCTTTGTAGACATATTGCTTTAATTGAAGTTATTTCTTAAGTTTATTTATGCTGGAGAGCACATAACAGCAACACTGAAAAACACACTTTTTTTTTTTTTAGAATTTATTTTATGTTATTCTTGTTTCAGAACTTTTGTTTGTTTGTTTATTTTTATGGCCAACTCAGCCTCCCCTGAGGGCAGGGCTGGTGAAACATGTGGTGCCGGGGATCTAACCGCGGTCCTTGCAACCACCTAAGCTTTCCTAAGCAGGCGCTTTAGACCACTGAGCCATCCTCTGGGCACTGAAAAGCACATTTTTGAAGAAAATTATTTTATATTCTTCTAGCTCAACAACTGTTTATATTAGGTTTTCTTCATATGCATATTTTTCACATTGTTATAATCAGAGTTGAGACACATAAACATTTGCTGCTAAAGCTAATAATAAAGATGTAAGAAAGTACAAAGTGGTCTTAGTTTTTATAATGACATACTCATTTTTTAAATGCTTCTGTGATTGTTAGACCTCTAGTACAACCCAGATATATAAAATATCAAGAAAAAAATAGAAATGCTGGCAAAGATGGCTCTTCCTCTACAGAAAGGCATTATCCTTGTTTCTATTTTACATGGGCTCCTGTGAGTTGCAAAAGACAAGACATTTCACTATATGACAAAATCCCATAGGATTGGTCTCCTTGGCTTTAAGTCCCCAAGTGTATAGAGTGAAATTCTCACCCTTTGCAGGTTCAATCTATGCAAATGTATCTACTCAGTGAAACTTTTTTATAACTCACAAATCAAAACCTGTGAAGTTTTGCAGTCATTTATAGACATGCACAAGTATAAAGAGCAAAATTTCAAGTCCCCCTACTTGTTCAAGTCACTCTACCTTTGTTCAACCTCACTTCCAGCTGAGGTTGAGCAAAGCAACACTCTGCCTCCTTGTTTCCATTCCTACACTGCAAACAAGACAGTTTTCCAATGACCTGTTCGTTTGTTTGCCTTTTTGTGTTTGCAGTTAGCAAATTGACTGTTTGCGACGACTCCCAAGTGTATTACTGAAGTGCTATGAATCTTCCTAAGTGCAAGCCTTCATAGAATACAAGTATTATGAATAATGAGAGTAAGTGGTACACATTTTGTGTTCCTGTGGATGTTTTAAGAGTGAGAAAGCTAAAATATTTATCAGATATTTAAAGGTTACTGAAAAAAAGTACAATCATTGCTCAGACCTCCCTTGTAAGGAAAACAGTGCTGGTCCTCTAAAAGCATGGGCATGAGCTTAGTGACTACATGGGTCATTTTTTTTTTTTTTTTTTCTGCTCAGGCGGCATTCATGGCAGGTCTTGTCATGCATGTAGAGCTGGGAATTGAACTGTGGTCCCCTGCACCTCACTGGGTTTGCCCAAGCAGGCACTTAAGTAACTCAGCTAACCTGCAAGTCCCCCTAGGAGAAGCTGCCATCTTGATCTTTGAAACCCTCTGGTAGTAACCACCCTTAGTATGCAGTGGGAAAATTGTGTGCAAGGCCCTGACATCTGCTCATCCTTCCTTAGGGGAAGCGGAGAACAAAAGGACAATGACCTTGCAGGCCAGGCAAAACTGGCCCCTTTCATAGACTTGTAGAGCACTTATAGGATACTTGACACTCCAAGGAATGCTATACTTTAGATCTCAAATGAAACTGAGTGCTGCAATTATCTCTCCAGTCATGTAGAACAGATATTCTTTTAAGAACATGCAAAACTTAAGAACAGATTTATAGCTGCTATTCATTGAATGCTTACTAGAAATGAGTATTATCATGCCTAACTCTTAAAACTAACCAGGAAGGGAGGGCATGACAAGCTCTAATTAACAGATGAGAAAACTGAGGCTCAAAGAGATCAAGCCACGTGACCAGCTAACATGGCTGTGTTGGGAGGCGGGGCTGGGATTGAAGCTTGGGTTTGCATGTCTTCAAAGCCCACACTTCTAACCACTAGACTAAGCTTGAACTTCTCAGGCAGAGTAATAACTGGCTGTTTGCCTTGATTCTCCACCCAAGACTAACTATTAGTTGCCTCCGTGTGTTCAAAGTGTGCTTTACTTTGATAATATCTGTTTTACACATACTTCTCAGAAGCCCATCAGCAAAGGTGGAGAGAAGTGTGACTTTGCTCTCCTGGGTAATGTGCTGTGATTCTTTGGCTGTCTTATATTATATCAAAGTAGCAAATAGTAGGCATTACTAAAAATAGGCAGCAAATTCTAGGAATGTCTAAAAATAGCATAGGGACTTCAGTTTTGCTAGAGAAGGGATCATTCTGACCTTTTGCCTCAGGGCCCCACCTCCTGAGGGCGACAATTTCACTGCTTTGCATGACATTTGGTTTCCTCACATGTGGTGGTAGGATCATACTTACAGGAAATCAGAGAGAACCTCTAACCTCCTTCTGGGCTATTTATTGCTTTTCACTCTCTTTCTCTTCTACTCCTCACCCTCCCTTTGACTTCTTGCACCTTTGAGATCTTCTTGAAGCCCTCTGCTAGTCGCCACCTTTAGATTGCACAGGGGGAAGTATGTGATAGGGAGGAGAGGAGGAACAGGTGACCAGGCCTGACTTCTGTTCACTGAACCTAGAATCTCTCTCTGCTGTTCTCCACTTCAGAAGTGGAATCACCACAGGACCGAGCCCAGCCCTTTGAGGGACGCGCGGGCTGAAGAAAGTCATGTAATAGCTCCGTGCCTCCTTACCCCAATCTATAAAAACAAGACAATCACACCTACCTCCCAAGCTGAAGTGTGTGAAGAATAATTAACCCTCCACGTGTGCCTGGAGATGGCCAGATGAAAGGCTTTCTCCAGCAAGTATTATTGTTAGCCTGACGCTTCTCCGCATCTAGTTTCCCTGCTAGTCACACTTCACCACAGTCATGGGGAGTAGAGGGTGGAATAGCTTCACAACAAGGCAGAGGTAAGACAGGACCAACATGCAGGGCTGAGTCCACAATGCCTAATCTCAACTGTGTGGTGCTGCGTTTCTGCTGTTAGAATGTTCTAGTTAGCTGTGGCTGCGGGACTCCTCTGCTCTGTTGAAATCCTCCAACATTCTTCAGAATAAAACGTCTCCTCAAAAGTCAGTTGAAAGGATCAACTCTCCTGTTCTACACTGTGAACAGAGCTATGGCCCCATGATGTGGGCAGCAGCAGCAACAGCTCAAGGCAGTGCTATGACCCAAGAAGGGACAGTAAGGACAAAAGAGGGCAGAACCCAAGGGTTTATCTGGCTGTGCTTCTCTGGAGCTCCACTCCAGGCCAGGAAGGAACCTCACAGGCACGTTTGAATTCTGGCATATTCTGAAGCTGCAGTTTTTAAATAGCAGTCATATCATGAATTACTACTTTAAAAAAGCAATCTCATGTCAGAATGCAGCAGAGGTGAGGGTAGAAAAGGGGAAGTAAAAATGATTGAGATACAATATGTATAGATACCAATTCCCCAGGATGAACATCACCTACCGGGTATCACAAAGATGTGCCAACAATAAAATATGAAAATTACCCAAGGGAGACAGGGACTTCATAGTACCTCAGGCCACACATGAGGCCACAGGTCGCACTTGAGGGAGTACACAGGGTGTAGTGTTAGCAGAGACACAGCTGGGCCTCACAGTCATTGAAGAGCCCTTGTGATGCTTCTGAGGTGGGGAGTCTTACTGTCATAGGAGCAGCATCCCCCCCCCGACACACACAGGAGGGAGGCTGCTTCTCCCCTTCCCACCCCTCAGCAGTTGGCCCAGGCCAATGATTTCCCAACTGTTGGGCCCTATGGCCCCAGCTTTGGGTTCTTGACCTAGATCCAAATTGTGGGTCTGTTAGAATACCTCCTTTTGGGGAATTAAAATAGAAGATAAACAGCAATGTCTGAACTCCCAAAGGGGCTCCTCCCATGACCATCAAGCCAAGGGCAGTTACATGTTTGCACACAGACTTTCATTTGTGTGAACCTAGAGATGGTCTTCTTGCTGGCTACCTCTATTTTACTTCCGAATAAATCTTAGAAAACATTCAGTGACCCTACTGAGAGCCTCACCAACTAGCAACAGACAATGAATTGCAGGTGGCCATGAGAAAGAAGTGATGTGGAGGAGAGGGAGAAGCACATGGAAAGCCTAACTCCTAAACTGGCCTTGCCATCATTTGCTTTTCGGGATCTCAGCATCACTGTGTGTGGGAGGGGATGCTCCACAGATGGATTCCAAGGTTTTGCAGGTCCTGATGTCCTCTAGAATGTCAGATCATAGGCCCTGTGGCCAGGGCTTCAGGTCAGATGACTGAGCAGGCAGGCATGCTCCTGAAAGGGCTGGCTCTGCTTGAATCTACGAAGACTGTTTTACATTTTCTTGCTCACCTTCCTGTGTCACAGGACAAAGCTTCCCTTAAGCTCAGAAGAACAGAGCTGAGTCCTGGCCTTGTCACCAGGTGGTAAATGCCCGGAAGACTGACACAAGGCTTATAATGTCCTCATGCCTTAAGTTTCCCATTCATAAAATAGGAAAACTAGTATCTGCCTTCTCTAACCAACAGCTATTATATCAAAATAACAAGCCTACACAGCAGCCTTTGAAAGAAAAACAAAACCCTAAATCATGTAAGAGAGATCTTTATCATTGGCATCCATGAGTCCATCCACTTGATGGAAAGTGGGGTGCATCCTGAGCTCTATTCTGTCCTCAAAGAGGGACAGCTACATAATCATCACAATCAAGAACTCAAGTAAACATCAGTGAACTTACTGAGCAGGTGAATGGGAAGAGAGAGGCGGTTTCAGGCCCCGCTTTCGGTAAATGTTGGTCTGTCAGCCGCAAAGCAGGCAGTGCTTTGAGAGCAGGTGGGAGATGGGGAGAGGAGGCTTCCTGGCCCCTGGCCCGCGCCTTGGTCACTGACTCAGTGTGAAACAGCGCCTGCAGGGAGGAGGAGAGTTCTCATCCTAGTTCACAAATCTGCCTGTGGCCACAATGGGGGCAGCAAGCTGAGTTCAGGGCCAAGGATGACTAAGCAGCCTCCCCATCATTAATAACAATATTCACCATTTATCTAGTTCTTTATGTTTTCAAAGTGCTTTACAATCATTAATTAGTTAACTAGCACTCACCACCACCACCACCACCGTGACTCTGCCTGTTGTGCTGAGCAAACAAAAGAGCCAGGCAGGACCTGCCGGTTTGCCAGGGCACTGCAGGGCTGGAGGAAAGTGAGAGCTGGCTGGGACTGAGGGGTGGGTGCTGACACCAAGAAAGAGACAGTTGCAAGACAGTGAAATAGCAGCAGATAGAGCCCTGGAAGATGACAGGCACACAGGCAGGGCCAGGGGCAGCCACTGGCCAGCTGGCTTTGGTGTACTGAGAGGGTAGGGGTGGTACCTGGTGGAGCACTTAGGACTTCCCCGAAAACTTGCTGGCCTCTGCAATTAGTAAGCTAATATAAGATATAGTTTGCACCTGTGTCCCAGGCCAATCAGTAGATGATGAACCGCCCTGCTTTTTGAGATGTTGCTGTATGGTGTGATTTTTTTTTCTAAACCATAGGCCTCTGTGCATGGCCAAGATCCAAATCTGCTGGAATTGTTTATTCAACTTGCACTGCACACACAGAGATTAAGTTCACTGCACAGGGCTAAACACACAGTGTCCCCGGACTTGATAATAACAATGCTGATGCTGATAGAGACGGTGACTGGTGAGACGAGATAAGCTTTCTCTCCTTCACCTACCTCTCTATTTGGGGAGGCACGCAACTAGGCCAGTTGGACTATGTGATATGGCAGAACCTATAAGGTATTAAATGAAGCTGGACATATTGATTATCACCGCTTACACACATGACAGTCTGATAACTGTTGTACTTAAAGAATAGAAACCAAAGTCCTAAACTAAATAAGTGACCAGAAGAAAACGTTAGTCATCTTTCTTCATGAGCGATCACAACACTTCTGAAGCTCCTCCACCTGCACCTGGCAATTTAGGGCCTTGCGTAATGACAGGGTAAGTGCCTCATATTGATCTCCAGACTCCTTAGTAAATTAAGTGGCAGGCTCACAAAGAGGCAAGGGACAGGAGTGTGGCAGCAGATTCAGAACCTTGATTAGTTGGAATGAAGTTCTAACAAAGCCCAGACCCCAAAGGTACCTGGCAAAGCCTTTCGGGGCCAGATGGCCTATGGAGGTGTGATGAGTCTAATCGACTGATTGCCTTTGGTTTGTGGCCTTCCTTGTGGCCTTAGGCTGTATCTTGTCAGATGCCAGGAACTAAAACCAAGGTGAGGCTTGGCTTAAACTTGGCTTGAAGATCCAGGAATGATAATAATAATTAACACAGTCCAACTTCCACTTGTATTATAAATAGTAATTAATGCACCCAACAGTCTGATGAAGCATCTAAGTTTGGATTATGGGACTTATTTTGCAGACAGAGAAACTGAGGCCAAGAGGTTAAGAGGCGTTTTTTTTTTTTTTTCCAGGCCACACAAGGACTCAGGATCATATCTGAAATTACAATTTAGACTCGTCTCTTGGTCAGAGGCCTGGCTCACGCCAGTCTGTCATCAAAGACTTAAGGCCAACAACAAAGTGACACATTCAACAATGAAAAGTAAAACTGATACGTGCGTGGTGTTTTTGTTCTGATCCAGACCAGGTCAGTCCCCTGCTGTCAATGCACAGCTTCTCTCAAACCAAGGATGAATCTGCAGTGCTGTGTCCTCTCTATATAAGGGAAACCAGTGCCCCCATCAAAGCAATTCCATTGTAAATCCAGTCAGCCTGTTTGCTTCCTTCAGTTTGTACTGTAGTTTGCTCTGGTTAGTTTATTGTCCTGTTTTCTTCTCTACTAAGGGGTGAAATGGTTTCCCCACATCTTTTTGGTTTATTTGGTTTTGTTGGTTGGTTGGTTGGCTGGCTTTTGTCTTTTTGAGACTGGGTCTTGCTGTGCAGCTCAGACTGGCCTTGAGCTCACTTTATAGCCCAGGCTGGTCTCACACTCACAACGATCCTTTTGCTTCAGCCTCCTGAGTGCTGGGATTACAGGCATGTGCGCCACCACACCCAACTTCTCATATCTTAAACACCACAAAAGACCTTGCTTTTCTCTTAAGGCAACTGCTGCTTATTATCAGACTATATTAACTTAACACTTCAAATATTGCCTCAAAGTATTCCATTCATAATCTCATAGCTAATAATTGATAAATTCCAGTGTAAAACAGATAAATGCAGTTATCAGTCCAATGATTTTTTTTTTCAAAAAGATAACTTTATGGTGGTTATTAAAAGAAGGACTTCATTCTAGCCTCTTTTGATTTTCAGATTTTGATTCTGTTCAAGCTGGCTTAGACAGAAAATTCTAAGATAGCTTTGGCTACCCTGGATTTCTATGAGCAAAGGGTACTACTGGTGCCTGAGCCTCTCCATCTTTCAGCCTGGCATTTTCCTTAGCCAGATCTCTTGCACAGGGGTGACATGGCTACTCAAGTTCAGGCTGACTCCCTCCAGCACAGCAGCTCTTTACCTTGACTGGTGCAAAGCCCTTTTTTTGCTAGTAACATGGGCATAAAGTTCTAGGATTGACTGTGGGTGGCTCTTGGGCACTATATCCTTCTCTAAGGTCTCTGTTGTTGAAGGATGTATCATGTCTATTGCTTAGGCCTAGGTCACATGTTGACCCATGGAGGCCAGCTATGGGGGTGACCTTTCACAGATCACTCCAAATTAGGGTGCTATCTGCAAATGAAGAGGAAAATAATGCAAGGCAGGTAAAAGTAACAGATGCCTACTACCTTAGCTGTTGGAATTAAGAGTCAATCTTTTGCTAAATACACTAACAGAATTTTCTTCTAAATGGTGTTTCTGTTTTCCTTCAGAAAACTCTGGTTTGGCCCTCAATAAAATTTTGCTAAATGACAACAACATTTTTGGGAATTTATAAGAGAATATGGCTCTCCTAGCTATTCCAGCTACCCTAGATAGTTATGCTAATAACTCTCAGGGGCTGGGGGTGGGATGGAAGAAGGACAATGGAGACAAAGGCAGAGAAAAGCTAAGTCAATAAAACTTCACAGTCAAAGAGCTGTCAGAGGCCACAGCCTAGGACATCTATAAGTAAAAAGAGCCCCTGCCCCAGTCTGCAGGGAATTAAGATGTAGACAAGGTCAGTGGGGTAGCTGGGTGAGCTGAATCCCATAGGTATCACTTCAAGTCCAAAGCCAGCATCTGAAGGAAATCTCTGGAGATGAGCTTCTGTGTCCTTGTGCACTCACTGTCAGCAACACCTCATGTGACTTGGACATCCATGTTCTTCAGTTGGCAAAGGTCACCCTCCTACAGTAACCTATGTGCAAATGCCCCACAGCCCCTCCCCCTGTTGCCTTCCAGGGACTCCCTAGGAGTATGTTCCTATTCCCCAAGTCCATCCCTAGCATTTCTTGTATCTCACTCCTGCCCTTTCTGGCTAGGACCTCATGTTCTGTCTCCATGTTGCTGTTTCCAAGGCCCCTCATAGGTCCCTAAAGTGTAGCAGAAACAGGCAACCATTTAACGGCATCTACTGAGGGGTCAGCATAACGTAAGGGAATTGCAGAGCATAAAAAGAAATGTTGGGGCCAGCGAGATGGTTCAGCGGTCTAATGTGCTTGTTTAGGCAAGCTTAGGCAACCACTTAGACCTTGGTTCAATCCCCAGTACCACATGCTGTGTCAGCCCCTCCCCCAGGGAAGGCTGAGCCAGCCATTAAAAAAGAAAAGAAAAGAAAAGAAATGTTAAGTAGATAGCAGTTCCCTCACAGGCTACTGGTTCTCTTTCCCACCACTGTCTTTTCTTGGATACCCTCCTCAAGGCACTGGCCTACCACTATGTAGCCAGGATAGCTGTTCTCTCATGCGAAACTATTCCAGAATACCTAGGCTTATATGTGATGACTGAAAAGAAAAAAGGGGGCTGGGGAGATAGCTTGGCAATCTAAGCACCTACCTGGCAAGTGCAAGGACCTGGGTTTGATACATTCTGCACCAGCTCCAGAACCCCAGGTGTGCCATGCTGGCCAACAAAACCTGGTATGGTGATCCATGTCTGTAATCCCAGTGCTGGGGAAGTTGAGACAGGAGGATCACTGTGAGTCTGAGCTATGTAGACAGACCTTGTACCAAATAAATAAAATGACTTTTTTCTTTCTTCCTTCCTTCCTTCCTTCCTTTCTCTTTCTTTCTTTCTTTCTTTCTTTCTTTCTTTCTTTCTTTCTTTCTTTCGTTCTTTCTTTCTTTCTTATTTAGTAAAGGGTCTACAGTGTGTATAGGGTCTTACTACCTAGATTGGACTCGTAATGATTGGCCTGTGTTCGGCCTCCCAAGAGCTAGAATTACAGGTGCCCAGTCTCAATCTCTGTCTCAGCATGCCCCAGAGGTGGACCCCGCACAGTATGCCAGGGATCAAACCCAGGCTGCTGCACTCTGCCTAAGCAGGCAATTTAGTCCACTGAGCTATCTGACTGGCTATGATAAATGATTTTTTAAAAAAGGAAGAAAGGATCAGATCATATCTAAGAGGACTGTCTGTAGTAGGCCACGTGGCAAGATAAAATTGCATAACTCTTGTCACAAAATCTTGAGCTGTCTCATCTGTAGCAGAGAACTTCAGCTGGGGTAGTGATGACACAGTCTTCAAATATTTCAAGGACTTAAAACTGTTAATGCAGAATTTAGAGCAACTTGTAAAAGTTATTAGGGTATAGATTTTAGCTCAATACTGAGAACTTGTTCTTACACTTCCAGTAGCTGCAGATGTCAGGGGCTGCTTAGACCTTATTCCTGGAGGGAAAATGGCTTGGTCCCAGCTCAGGATGTGTTGGCGGGACTCCTGACTGCATGTGGGGATGTCATTCTATATTACACATACTGGCATAGTGCTTAGGGTTCTTGGCACCTAGAGGGGCTTGTAAATCTGTTTTAATTTATTTTCGTACATATGAAAAAAAAATGAAGGGCCTATAAAAACAAATTTTAGGTAAGGAAAAAACGTTGAGTATATAAAGGTATATGAAAATTAATTTATATTGATACCATTGTTGTGGGAAGGGTCCACAAGGTCAAGTCTCTGGGGCTCTATGTGGCCCTACCTACTGTGTGGGGCCCACTTGCCTCTGTGCCTCAGTCAGCTTTGGAAGTACAGAAGGACCCTGGGCTGGGAGAGGAGACCAAGAATTGCTGCCCTCTGACCTCAGGCCAGAGGATGCAGGAAAAGCATGGCTGTCCCTCAGGCACTCTCTGCCACGTGGGCCAGGACACCTTGGACCAGGTGTGACTGAACCTTTGGCACACATACACAGCAGGCTGCTTGTATCATTTAAAGCTCGGTTCTTATGTTTTTCCTTTAATGTGTGAAGTAGTTTTCTAAACTAAACCCTCAGTACTTAGGCTTAATTGCAGCATTGGCCCAGTGTGATAAGTAAGTGGGTTGGGGTTGTTGCCTGGGCAATTGATCTTTAAAAGATTCGCCATCACTGCCCTAGACATAGAGAGAAATCAGAAAATCATTTGACAAGCATAATTACTCAACTCTGACCTTAACCACACAAGCACAATCACATCGGCTATCACCCAGGACAGGAAAATGATTTTCCATGCTGAACAACATTCATTTATGTTTTAAGAAAAACTGCAGAATAGATCATATAAACAAAAGAATGTAAATATAGAATAATTAAATTATTGCCATCAAATTCACTGCTTATCTTCACAATTTCTTATCTTGGGTCCCATAAGAAATTTCTTTCTACTTTAGACATCTAGTGAAGCTTCGTTTCTCTTGCCTTGATCATATTTCCTTTCCTACATCATACACAACCAGTTCTATGAATTTGGTTCAGCATTTTCTTTTAAAACATCTCTCTCTCTTTCTCTTTCTTTCTCTTTCCTTCTCTCTCTCTCTCTCTCTTTCATACACACACACACACACACACACACACACACACACACACACACACAAACACACACACACACCCCCCTAAATATCATACTGTACACCTTTGCATGGAAAGGAAATTTATACAAATAAAATTATCTAGTACAACCTTGCTGAAACCTTTTTTTTTTTTTAACACAGGGTCCCATTTCATAGTTCAGGCTACCTTTGAACTCACTACATAGCCCATGCTAGCCTTCAATGCAAAGAGTTCTTCCTGTTTCAGCCTCTCAAGTGCTGGGATTTATAGGCATGTTCCACAATGCTCAGCAGTGACTTTTTTTTTTCTCACATACCATTATATATTCTTTTCTACTTTTATTTTGATATTTTTGAGACAGGATCTCTATGTACCAGCCTGGCTTTTTAGTGATCCTCCTGCCTCAACCTCCTGAGGGTTCAGATTATGTAGCAGAACTTCATCCAGGCCTCATTATACTTTCAGACACTTCTATACTGAAATGTAAAACTGTGCTTAATTTATTTTTACCACTGTATTGTGGGTACTATTTTATGCATATTCTAAACATACTTAAACCTGTTCTACTGAAGCCGAGTCACTTTAGTTATTTCCCAAGAGTTAATTCAAATAGGTTTTTCTTTTCCCTTATAGTAACTGACACTAAATGATTCTACCTTTCAACACATGTAGGTTTTGTCTCCAGATTATGAGAAATCTCCTGTCTCTTGTTGGATCAATAAACACTGGAGTCCTAGCCCATTTCCTGCCTACACTCATACATGCTGTGTCTCTGCCTACCAGTCCTATTCCATTCAGTTCATGATCCCACCTTCAATTTACATCACCTCATTAGACAGATACTTAAACTAAACCAGGCCCATCAGATTCTCTCTCTTGAGAATTTATTATTATTATTTTTTTGGACAAAACATATACAAGTTTAGTATACTAAGCAAAAATGCTTTACACTCAAAGAAATAAAACAGGTTACAAAAAGTGGAGAATTTAGCAGGCAAAACTGTCTAACAAGCAACATTTTAAACAGTCATTTTTAAGCCATTGCAACTATTTAAAACATCTAAAGCAAATATAAAATGAGCTTTTTAGTATTTTACTGATTGATTTTTGTCTTTAAGTATTTGTTAAAGTTTGATGCTATACTCAAAGTGCATATTATGAAGCTAAAATATCAAGTGAGAAAAGTGTATACAAAGTGGTCCAAATTTTATTTTTTTATACAAGGTCTCACTGTATAGTTCAGGCTACACAGCTGAGCTCACTGTTTTGCTCAGACTGGCTTCAAACTTGAGGTGCTCCTCCTGCCTCAGCTCCTGAGTTCTGGGATTATAGGTATGCACACTTATAAACTCTACCAAAAGAGAGTTGTATCCATTTCTAAGTGGTTGATCCAGTAAAAGTGGGAACTTTGAACCCTGGGTCAGATATTTCCCTTACCTTGTATCTGAAGGAAGAAAGGAAGGCCAGGCAAAAGGGCTAGTGGATAAGTGAAAGTACTAAAAATGATGGATAGATTCAAAAACCAAAGGATCCTGGAGGGCAGGAATCATGAAAGTCATCAAGGCTCTGTCACATTCTGGAGTCACAAGAGATCCACTTGCTGGATGTCTAATAAGTTGCTGAGGCTGTGGGTTAGCTCCAGAAATTTACAAGCAAAGCCCATAACTGATCCATTCTATTTGCTTCTTCTCACCAACTTAGAAGAACTGCTGAAATTAACTTGAAAATTGGCTAAATTATTTCCCTGACTAAAGATAGGAAGTTTCCTTTTCCACAGACAGCTGGCTTCCGAGTTAAACAATGCATACTTAGCTGCTCCAAGTTGCCACACTAGCTTTATGTCACTGCGGTGTAAAGAAGATATACCAGTTGTTTTTTTGATCAGCTCTTAGAAGTGACTAGAAAATTGTATTCTTCATTTTTTGAAGAAAGTCATGATAAAGATATCCCCCTCTTTATTTTCAAGGATTGGGAAGGTAACCATGAGTAAATGAGTTTTATAGACAATACCCAAATCTTATCTAAACTTTTATTTTGGGCAAGCGTTTCCCCTTCTGCCTTTTCCCAGAGCTGTTGATAATAAGCAAATGGACCTTGACAAGTAGAGTTCTATTTCAGGACAGATACTCGTAAGCAATAGCTAGCAGGGCAAAGCCAGGTGAAAGGAGGGCAAAGAGAAAAAGCAAAAGCGTGTATGGTTTAAGCTTCGGCTGCATAGCTATATGAACTGACTCAGAAAAGCTGAGGGGCTTTAGGGATGCATATTACTAAGAGGCTGTGGGAGGCCGTAGCGTGTCTTGTTCTCTATCCATGTTCATAGCACACTGTCCCAGCATTTGGACCACTGCATTTATAAAACAGCATATTCCTTTCAGGTCCTTGAGATTCTGAAGCTAAGGCCCTCATTAAGTGGAAGCAAAGTATGCTTTCTTTTTTAAATTTGGTTTTGCTTAACATCTTTTATTGGCATGAGCAGCCCCCTGGGCTAAACTTTTTATTCTAGCCCCTGCCAGGTGCTAAAGCCAGCACCACACACCCCACCTGACTTTTGAGCATAGCCATTCTGCTTTCAAATGTAGTCTGAGGCAAGTTGTCTTCTGTCTCCCCTTTCTTTTTGCACCCAAAACCACCGTACAGCCACGAAGATGAAGCGCAGAAGTGTGGAGGGCTGCCTAGCAATACCATCTCAGAGAGGAGGGAAAACCTCAGCGAACTACATCAGACAATCTTTTGTTGTGATCTTTCAAACGTAACATTGCAAACTTGTTCTCAGGAACTATTAGGGACACATTGCTGAGGCCTCAAATTTGGAGGGTAGTACCAGAACATAAGATCGCAGGCAGAGTGAGACAATGGTGTTCCATTATTCATGGAAACATACTGTTGGTGTATGTGCTTTGGTCTGAGCTTTTGATGAGCAGAAAATGTGCACTGAACTTATTTTTCTTTTTGTGAAATCCTGACACAGCACTTCTGGTTTCAAAGACAGCTGTACAAAAGGACCAACAGAAACCCCACAAAATGAGACCACCTTAAAATCAAGTTTACTGGCTAAATGGGATTAAGCTAGAGTTGTGTTTTAAGAAGAATAAACCAGAAGAAAGAAAGAAAGAAAAAAACAACAAGTCCTGCCGCCTGGTGCCCACTTCTATCTGAACAGCTCTGATGTCCAGATGCGAGCTGTCACTGCACCATCTCTGCAGAGAGCGTGGGAAGTTAAAAGTCAGTGTTTCTGATTAATTAATAATCATCCTCAGCTGTGTTGGCAAATGATAAAAACAAATTTTCTGCCTTTAAAGTAAGGGTGGAAGATGTGTACTTACCCAGAACAGAGCGGGAAGGAGGAACAGCCCCGCTGGCCTAGAGTGCCCTTGACTGGTCTGGTGGTAGTTGAACAAAGACAATGTTGTGTGCCTCTTACCCTATAAAATCATGGCCAGGAAGTAGCAATCATAGCTTGGGAAGTCAGTCAGGGAGGGAGGCCAAGGAAGCCAGTGTCTAAGACATAGCCCAAAGGACTACTTTATGGCTACCAAGTTGTCCTCAAGAGCAACTCAACTAAGCAATGGCAGGAATAACTGTTTCTCTATGCTTGTCAGTGGAAAAATCAGTTTGAGATGTGGCCAGCCAAGCTCCAAATGAGTGTACGTTCAGGCACACACACGCAGGTGCAATGAGATAAAGTTTTGTTGGTACTTAGAGCGGAAATCTATTGACTTTTTTACTTTTTAACATTTAATTTACTAATGCAATACTGAAGGTTGAACCCAAGGCCTCACACATGCTAGGCAAGTGCTCTATCCCTGGTCTACGTTTCCAGCCCTTTTCATTTTAAGACAGGGTCTTTCTAAATTGCCAAGTTGGCCTTGAACTTGTAATCCTTCTGCCTCAGCCTTCCAAGTAGCTGGGCTTACAGATGGTTGCCACCACACCCAGACATTTTTATATTTGTCACCCATCTGTAAGATGATGAACTAGTGTCATCCTTTCTTGAAGACCCTGAATGCTGTTTTTCTACTCCAAGTCTATAGTTCTTTAGCCATGCCTCCTCCTAGGACACAGAGTGTTATCTGGTCTTACAGGGATTCCAAGTGCCTAAAATGCAGAGAACAACCCTTTGTGGCATCACTAGGGACTGATAACTGAATAGAGCAATGCCTCTTAACTAGTCCTGGGTGGAGTGGAAAAAGGCCAGGCTGAAGCATGGGTTGTGCTGCCTGCCATATTCATTCTGTTGCCCTGAGTGTTTTAATCCCCAGTGATCATGCTGTTTGTTTCCTTTTTTCAGCCCCTGCTGCTCAAGTTACCTTGTAAGCTCTGATTAATTTTTGCCTGTTCCACTCTCATGATCTGCCAATACTTACTTACTCCCTACTGGCTTTCAATTCAGTCCATC
>PVJA010003909.1:72891-90796 GCA_004027025.1 Myocastor coypus | reverse complement strand
TTATATGTCTTGGCGTGTTTTTAGTTGGGTTGATATTATTTGGGGTTCTGTAGGCTTCAGTTACCTGAATGTCTGATTGTTTTCTCAGATTTGGGAAGTTTTCTGCTATTACTTCTGCCCATATTCTTTTTATATCATTTGTATTGACTCCTTCTTTCTCATTGATTCCCATTAATCTCACGTTGTTCATTTTTGCATCATCTTGCAGATGTTGAATTACTTTTTCCTGCATTCTGGTTGTTTTTAAAAGATCGTTTCTTACTCTTTCACTGGCTGCAACTGTGTCTTCAAGGTTCGAAACTCTATCTTCATTTTCGTTCATTCGGCTCTGCAAACTTGTGATCGAGGTTTTATTTTCTTGTATATCTCTTTGAAACTGTTTCATGCGATCTATGTCTTTCCTATATTGCTCCGTCAGGGAGTTCATCATTTTTCTATTCTCCTCTAATTTTTTATCGATGTCTTCTTTAATAGTATTGAAGTCTGTCCTTATGGTTATCCTTTCTCTCTCTAATACAGAGATTATTTCTGTTCTGTTCTCCTTTGTACTTTTGTGTAGTTGTTCCCCTACTTGGGATGCTATTGATTTAGGCATGTCTTTGTCAACTTTAGATATTATTTCTGCTCTGATGTCCTCTATACGTTTCTCCAGCCGTTTTTCCACTTCAGGTATTTCTTTGTTTTACTTCACATGTTATCTCTGATCTCAGTTGCTCTATAAGTTTCTGCACTTGTGTGTGTGCCTCAGATGCTACCAATTCAGAGGTTTCATCTGTATAATTCTTATTTTCTTCCATGATAGTGTCTTCTGTATTTGGTTTGGGTGGGCACGTGTCCTGAGATTGCCTCCTACTCCTTGTTGTCATCATTTTGTATGGAAGCGACCTCTGCACTTTGGTGGCATTTTGCTGTGTCTATGGGCGTTTGGTCTGGAGACTCCAAGGTGGTTCTTCTACAGAGGTTCCTGACTCTGTGTTGGAGCTCTGGCTGCTAGCTTTTGTGAATCCTGGTGGATGTGGTCTGTAGGTGGAGGTGGAGCTTTGGAATTGAGTAGTCCTGGTAGGGTCGTGGGCCAGATCAGTTTCCAAAGGAGCTTTTTGATGGGTTTGGTGCTGGAGCTTGGGCTGGAGGGGAAAAAAAAAAAAAAAAAAAAAAAAGGTCGGGTGGAGCGGGGGAGGGAAAGGCGGGCCAGGGATCTTGGTCTAGCCTGCACGTGGGCTTGGCTCCCAGTGGTGCGGTTTGTGTTGGGCTGGAACAGGAAGTTAGTCGCAGGAATGCAGAGGTGGGGCAGAAGGGTGCAGGGAGCTTACCCGCGGTGCTCTCGTGGGCTTGGCTCCCTGTGGTGCCGTTTGGGTCTCAGTTCTAATAATGAATACATTGCATATTGTTGTCTTCATAGTATTTGTTCAGAGCACAAGATGCAGATTTGATATCTTCTATAAACACCATTAATACAAATATTTCTTCAAATTGAACTAAGAGAAAGTTGCTATATGTACAGTCCGATAGTCCATAATATTAGTAGGTTATCAGCACAATTGGCAGTGTCAGAAGCTATGGACATGAGCCTTTTACAACTCAGTATGTTAATATGGCTTTACTTTTTATACATCATGGATAAGCTTTTCCGCTGGGTGGTTAAGACCAAAGTAAAACAAACCTATCTAAGAAGAAATGTAACTTTTCTACCTGAAAAGGTCGTTCAAGTCTCCACATGATTTACCCTGAAACCATGCACCATTCTTTGCAGATGTTGTGACAGTGTCCGCCCTCTGGATGAGTCAAGGCCATTATTTGACAAATGCGCCCTATGGATCATTTTTCTCTGTGGTCTCATAACCTTGAACAGAAAATTTGGGACACTCAGTTGGAGGATGTTACAGTGCAGGTTCTCTTATGTCCTCAGTCCTCACTGACCTTGAAGGGCTAGGGCCAAAGCATTGGTTATCCTTGTAGCTCTTCTTTTGCTCTGTTTGGTCTGTAACTTAAGTTGATAACCCACCAGAAGAGAAGCTTAATGATATTATTCCCTATAACATAGGCACTTGGGTTTAACCTCATTATCTTTCTGAATATCAAACACCTGACATAACACGAAACATGTGTTTTCCATAAATCTTTGATATTCTAATTTTTAAATCACTACAGAATGTGAAAAAATACACAGTTTTACATATAAATGTAGGAATTTAGTAATATACTAAACTTAACAGAATAATCCTATAGCATTTTTTTCTTCTCTCTTATTCTCTTTTATTATTGCTATTAGTTTTAAACAGCAGAAACCTCCCCATTCTGGACTATATAGGCAGGCTTCCAGTCTTCTATTCTGAGTTTTGACCAGAATCTCCCCTACAGAGCAGCCCAACATTTTTCAACTCTTCACAAGTAGACAACCTCTCCAAACATTTCCTGTCTCTTCTCATAAGACATTCCCAAATACTTGTAATCCACATGGTCAGGTTAGTCTCAGCAATGAGCCCACTTCTCTGGTGCCAAATTCTGTCTCCATTACACTTCTCTCCTTGCTGGGACAAATACCTCATACCCAAAATGCAGGAAAGAAAGGTTTATTTAACTCACAGTTGTTGGAGGTTTCAGTTCATATTTAGTTGCCTCTAAAGCAGAAGTATACACGCAGAGAGTAGCAGTTCATGGTGAAGGAACAGCAACAGACCACCAACAGTAGCAGAGAGAGAATGTCTGTTTCTTTGTCTCTCTTTTGCTACTTTCAGGCTCTCTGCCTCAGGCTATCTGCCCCAGGCCAGACCCATAATCACAGCAGCACTCAGGTCCATAATTCCATCCTTGGATCACCCATAATCTCAATGAATCACGAATTAATCTCAAACTCTAGAAGTCCCCACCCTATGACTGCATGAGGCTTTGGAGGAACAACTAGACACAAACAAGAATATCATTTCCTTATTAATTGAATTTGAGTTTTTCTTATTTCCTCTTTCTGATGAGGTTAGCTAGGAGTTTGTTCTTGTCAGGTTTTTACTAGAGAAACAGATATAATACAAGGGACAAATATAACACAGAATATGCCAGTTGGAGTCAGATGGCAAAGTGTGCTGAGAGTGTCTGCACACTGCCAACTTGAAGGATTCAGTCCCAAGGCTTTTATACTCACTGCAGTGTTCCATCCCTACCGGTCTCTACTGGGCTTCACCGGTGTCTAGCAGTTCCTAACAGTCTCTAAGGGTCAGCCATTGTGCTTGAAAAGGAAGGCAGAAGAATCTGCTATGGAAATCTGAAGGGCCCAAACTAGAGGCTGAGGAGTCTGTGCAGGAAGCCGGGAGATAAAGCCCAAACTGCGTTATTCTGGGGCAGGGCCCTCATGGCTCACAGCTTGAGACAGTCAGCCAATGCAGCCAAAATTTTAAAATATATCTACCACCTTGAATCCAGCTATGTTGACACAATGTATCAACCACTACAGGGTTTATTAATTTATTTTATCTTTCAAAGAATCAGTTTTTTTATTTAATTCCTTGTATTGTTTTCATTCTCTTGATTGAATTAATTTCTGCTCTAATCTTTATAATTTCCTCTGGACTTTGGGCTTTGGGTTTGGTTTGCTCTTCCTTTTCTGGATGATCTAGGTGTAGCATTAGAGTATTTATTTCTTCCTGTTCTGTTTACTTAATGTGTGAGTTGACAGATATAAATTTCCCTCTAAGAACTGCTTTCATTGCATCTCATAAATTCCAGTAAGTTATGTTTGAATTTTAATTAAATTATCTACATTGTTTAATTTCTTGTTTAATTTCATAGGAGGGTGTTTTTTTTTTTTTTTAAATTTCAATGTATTTATGGGGTTCTTGTGGTTTCTTTGGTTATTTTTTCAAAGTTCCATTGCATTGTGCTCAGATAATCTGCATGGGATAATTTCTGTTTTCTTGCATATGCTTAAGCATGACCTATGTACTAGTATGTGGTCTATTTTTAAAAACATCCCTTGTGCAACTGAAAAAAATGTGTATTCAGAAGTGGTCATGTGAAACACTATATGTCCAGTAAGTCTAGTTGTTCCAAGTTCTGGTTTAGTTCTGCTACTTATTTGTTAATTTTCTGTCTGCTTGAACTATCTTTTTTGGTATTCAGGTGTTAAGGTCTCCTGTTAAGGAGATATGGTTTTGGATATTAGAGTTTTCATGTCCATTAAAATTTGTTGCCTGTGTTGGATGCATGTATATTTACAAGTGTTATCTCTTCCTCTTGAATTTTTCCCCTAGCCAGGATGTAGTGGCCTTCTTTATTTTGTTTGATCATTCTTGGCTTGAAGCTGAGACTATCTGCACATATGACTGCTACTCATGCTTTTTTTCTAAGGTGTTGGGGCATGTACTATTGTTTCCATTCCTTGGCTTTCAGCCTATGAATTTCTTTATGAGTTAAGTGTGTTTCTTGTATATAGCATATTGTTAGATTTTGCTTCCTAATCCGCTACGCAGTCTATTTCTTTTAACTGGAGAATTAAGTCAATTTACATTGATAGCTATAGTTGAAATGTATTAACTTATGATTTACAAGTTATTTACCTAGTATTGTTTATCACTTTTTCTCCTGAGTTTAATTAGTTTCCCCATTTGTCGGTTTTTTCAGTTCTTATTAATGGAGTTCGGATCACTTTTGTCCCTCTCTAAAACAACTTTCTGTAGTCTTGTAGCATTGGCTTTGGCATCATGAAATTCCTTATTGTTCTTTGTTAAGGAAGTATTTCATTTCTCCCTCATGCTTGAAAAGAGTTTTGTAGGATATAGAAGTCTGAGCTGGTATTTGTTTTCATGAAGGACTTGAAACACTCTGCTCCATGCTCTTCTTCACTTCATGGTTTATGAAGGGAAATCTACCATTATTCTGATGGCTTTTCCTTTAAATGTGATCTGTTTCTTTTCTTTAGTAGCTTTTACTATATTATTCTTCTGCTGGATTTCTGGGATCTTGACTATTGTGTGTCCGCGTGTGTTGGGTTGATGTTATTTGAAGTTCTATATGCTTCAATTATCTGAATGCCAGATTGCTTTCTCATGTTTGTGAAGTTTTCTACTATTACTTCTATCCCTATTCTTTTTATATCAGTTGTATTGACTACTTTTTTGTAAATGCCTGATAGTCTCACGTTGTTCACCTTTGCTTTATCTTACAAATGTTGAATTATTTTTTACTGCATCATTTCTGTTTTTAGGAGATCCTTTCTTACCTTTTCACTATTTGTAAATGTGTTTTCAAAATCTGAAACTATTTTCAATTTCATTCCTATGGTGTTGCAGCTTGTGATTGAGATTTTATTTTTCTGCATATCTCTTTGAAACTACTTCAGGTAAACTATTTCTTTCTTATACTGTTCATTCAAGGATTCCAATATTTTTCTATTCTCTAAGTGTTTTTCAATGTCTTCTTTAGAAACATTTATTAATTCTTTCATTATAGTTATCCTTTCTTTTCTTACTTCAGAGATTATTTCTGATCTGATTTCTTCTGTACCTTTCTGCAGTTCTTCCTTTACTTCAGACGCTATTAACTCAGAGATTTCTGTTTTTATTTCAGACATTTCTGTTCTGATTTCCTCCATACTTTTTGCAGTTTCTTTTTTTTTTACTTCAGATGCTATTAATTCAGTGATTTCGTTTTTTTTATTTCAGAGCTTATATCTACTCTAATTTCCTCTGTACCTTTCTGCAGTTGTTTCTTTACTTCAGATCCTATTAAATCAGAGATTTCAGCCATGTAATTCCCACTTTGTTCTATGCTAATATCTTTTGCATTTGTTCTTATTAGGCTCAGGGCCTGGGATTGTATCTTGCTCCTTCTCTTTGCCATCTTATGTAGCACTGTCCTCTGACCTTTGGTGCAGATTTCTGGTGCGCTTATGTCCTTAGCACATACTGAAATTCTTCCTCAAGAGATATCATATGGTTGAGGCACTTAATGTTTTGTATTTACAGAGCCATCATTAGGAACACTAATAATGGGTAGTGATGATTAACAGTTGAGAAACTTTTGTAACTAATGGGTTTGAATTTTATACAGTAAGCTTAAACATATCTCTGTAACTAAGCAAGTATTAAATTTGAAATTTGTGTTTAATTATTCCCCCTAAATTCTATCTGATCTCTTCTCCTAACGTACCTGGGATCTTCCAAGCAGACCAGTTCACCCAGTTACCTATTGCCTACTCTGTAGGTCAGGAAAAAATGGAAGAAGACAGTTTCATAGATCTGGTTCTAGTAAAGTGTCTCAGCCTACTGGGTCTGGATCTACCACATTTGAACTTGTCCAGATGTGCCTGGCTCTGTCTGGTGGCTGTGCTCAGCTTCTTCCTACTGCACCTTGTCAAAGTGAACTGAGTCTGCTCCTCTGACAAGATGTTGAGCTCCTGGATTAGCTGGGTGGGTCTGGCCCACAGCCTCTCTGCTAGGAATTGTGCCACGGGGTTCCATAGGAGGTGTTGGGCTTGGAGTCTGGATGGTGATGGATTCAGGGTGTGAGCATATGCTGAAAGTCCCACACTCATGCTGGCCCTGGGGTCTGAGTAGGGAAGCTCTGATCATGGTAATCAGGCAAAAAAGGTTCCTGTGTATGCCATGCTTGGGGTCTCTGGGATTTGTTTTCATAGTGGACCCACTACACTTGCATTTAAATAACTGATTTCTATCAAAAGCAACATTTATTTAATTTTTAAAATTATATTCATTTTCTATAACTCCTTGTAATTTGTTATAAATATGTTAATAAAATATTTTTTTAAATTATTACATGTAATTATTACTTTAATTGGAAATTTTGATTACTGGTGTAAGTATACCTCTCTTGAAATGTTTTTGTTTAGATTACTTATTTTTTCCTATATGTGATGCATTTTGTCATAGTAGAAATTTAGCATTGAAAAGCAGCTTGAACACATTTTGTAGAAAACTTTAAAGAAAAATTTTGTAATTAATATAGCATATGGCTCTTTAAAATCAGTGCCTCTCAAGGTTGATTACATACCTTTCTAAATTATGATAAAGAAAATGAAATGTATTAAATACCCTCCAAAATTATGAAAAGATAATGATTATCAAAAGAACTTGGAACTCCATGAAGACAGAAAAATTGTTCATTAATCTCTGTGTTTTATGACCTAGAACCTAACCTAAAATATAGGTAGCAATTACTATTTTTGAGTAAGTGAAATACCTCATAAAGTTGTGATCTGAATATCATCAGTGCATCTGTTAATAATTCAGAGATTATAGACAAGAAGCATACTCTAAATTGATATAATGTCACATTTTAAAGAAAGTTGCAATTTGTATATTTAATGTGAAGTAGCTAAAAATATTATATTTTTCACCTTAAAATACAAGGTTAAAATTCTCAATTACAAGAAGAATTTCCAAAAACATTAAAGGAAACTTCTTACATTCAACATAAACTATCAGAAAAGTACTATGACTACCACCATGGAAGTCCTAGAATTCTTCTAGATAGAAGTATCTTATTGGTCCTGTCCGTGTTAGCTCTATCAACCATGTTTATTATGACTTACGTCTAAAATCCCCCCCCCCAACATTGTGTGTTTGGGGCAAGAATCTTACAAGGTGATTGGCTATTGTTTTAGTAACTTTTCTCTCATGTTGCTGGGACAAATACCAGATACAAAAACTTAGTGGAGCAAAGGTTTATTTAGCTCACAGTTACTAGTGGTTTCAAGATGCTGCCCCTGTTTTATAGTGCCTCTCTTGGCCATGCCCCTCAAGTCCCGTCCTGGTCTCTCTGAAGAAGGCATTTTCGTCAATCTCTAAGAAATTCAGCATTGCTGAAAAGTCCAAGTCCCAAGTTTCCTCCAAGATCTAAGGCAAACTCTCAACTATGAGCCCCTATACAAATGATAAATCAAATACATCAAGCATTCAAAGACAGAAGAAAAACATTGCCTTTCCAAAAGGTATAACAGGAGGATATATACCACTTGGGGCAAAACAAGTCCAAAATCCAGCAAGGAAAATGTTAAGTCCTATAGTTCCATGTGGAACATCTGAAGCAATCTGTGGCAATTTGTGAGGTCTATGTGCCTCCACACTTATGGCACTTCTGGTGGTATCTCCCGTAGCTTCTCTCTTAGGTTGGCTATGCTCCCTCTTTGCAGTTTTCCTTAGATGCTCCATGTTCCTAGTTTTTCCAAACTTCTGAGTTTTCCACATAGTAGGCTTCTCACTCACAGCTTCACACACTGATCTACCCAGGACACTCTGCAACCTTCTTCTGAATTCTAAGTTGAAGCCTTCTTAACCTCAGAATTCCTGCATTGTGCATGCACCTAAAACCACTTCTACATGGATGATGCCATAGTCTGCTGCCAGCTGGAGCAACAGCCAGGCTTCCTTCTCTCTTGGCTGTAGGGGTTGAGTGCCTAGATTTCTATGCACTCTGACTCTCCTTCCAAGAAGCAAATTTTCTGTGCCAGTGCCATTCTATAATCTGGTGTGACCACTGCCTCCATTCTGGAACACGGAGCTCTGCAGCTTTCTCCTCACAGCAAAGTCCTTCACCCTTATGCTTCTGAGTCTGCAAAGGGTGAGAACCTGCAACCTCCTGTGATGCCCTGAGGACATCCTATTTTCCTGTTCCTCCTGGGCAATGGAGATCTCAGTTCTATCTTTGTAGCTCATAGCATTCCTGGCGCTTTCATTCTGGACAAACTCACAACATTTTAAGTCATGCTGCTGGGCTCTTTGCTTTTCATTCTGAACATATATTTGACTAAGAGCCCCCAATGGTAACCATGCCACTGCCCCAAAATTTGACTGCTTTGAGATTTCCTTTGAAAGATTAATTAGTCCTCTGTGTTTAATCACAGCTTTAGGCAAAGTTTCTGGACACAGGCAAAATTCTGTCAAATTTTGGGCCAATCCAAAGTACAAATGATCTACAGTCTAACAACCAATGCAGTCCTTGTTCCTAGCAGAAACCTCCCCAGCCTGGTCTTTATAGGCCAGCTTTCTATCAGTCTTCTGGTCTGAGCACTGACCAGAACCTCCCATGTAGAAGTGCCAAAACTGTTCCAGCAATTTGCTCATAGGCAACAACTCCAAACCTTTCCTATCTCTTCCCATAAATCATTCCCAAAGCTTGCAATCCACATGGTCAGGTTTAGCCACAGCAATGATCCCACCCTACTGGTACCAAATTCTGTTTTATTTATTTATTTATTTGTTTGTTTGTTTATTTATTTATTTATAATAATTTTTTATTTTTTTTATTTTTTTTTTTTCTTGTTTCAGAACCTTTCTTTGTTTATTCACTCATTTATATGGCCAGCTCAGCCTGCCCCCAGGGCAGGGCTGGTACAGCATATGGTGCCGGGGATCGAACCGTGGTCCCGGAAGCCGCCCTAGCACCCCCAAGCAGGCACTTTAGATCACTGAGCCATCCCGCCGGGACCCCCAAATTCTGTTTTACTTACTTGTCTCTCATACTGCTGAGACTAATACCAGACACACAAACTTAGGGGAGGATACGTTTATTAGCTCACAGTTACTAGAGGTTTCAAGACACTGGCCCACTTTATAGGGTCTTGAGGAGACGGTGGGGCTCTGCCATGTCCAGGATGATTCACTCCATACCTCTGAGAAACCGCCACCTGGTGCAGGGTGGGGGGGGTAGGAAGAACTTCTGACAGCTTGTGTTGTCAGTTTATGGGTTAGCACCTCTGTTGGCCATGCCCCTCAAGCCCAGTCCCGATCCTCTAGTCCCGCCCCTCAAATCATG
The DNA here is from genome assembly GCA_004027025.1 of Myocastor coypus. Taxonomy (NCBI): domain Eukaryota; kingdom Metazoa; phylum Chordata; class Mammalia; order Rodentia; family Myocastoridae; genus Myocastor; species Myocastor coypus. The sequence continues at coordinate 81,034 of PVJA010003909.1, read as the reverse complement.
TGCTTGACAGCCCCGTGAATTACATAAGGCTTTGGAGGAACAACTACATATAAACAATAGCAGCTATTTAGAGATTAATCTACTGAGTCCATAGCTGAATGTACTGTGGGAGGTCCAACCTATTGGAGGAGGTGGATCATAAGGACCCAACCTGGAAAAGGGTATTCTCGGCCCAGGTTCTTGCTGCCTTACTCTCTGTTTCCTGTCTGCCATGGCTTGAGTAGCTTTTTCCCATCTAGCCATAGCACCATACCATTTATGCTCTACAGACAGCCAAACATGGAATAATACTCTGAAAACTTGAGCCAAAATAATTTCTCTTTGAAGCAGTGGGTATCAAATATTTCTTTCTAACCAAGAGAAGTCTGACTAATAAAACATCTTTCTTGTGGTTGTTTAGGCTTAGCTATGTTGTACAATATCCAGATAATTCATTGTAAAAAAATATATGTTTTAGTAATATCAGTAAGAAATGTATCAATTCTTTATGGTGGAATCTTCTTGGAGCTAAGGCTACTAACTGGCCCATATACTCTTAAATATGGACATTGTCAGTGTGTACAGATTCTATTTTTTTGTAACATCTGAAAGGAAGTGGCCCAAAGATGAAGTTGTGTGTCATCCCCTTCCTACAGAGTTCATTTTAAATTCTTCTGTTCATTTATTCATCATCATTATCACATATTTAATCTAAAACCCATTAATAGCATTGAGGTTATTATAGGAAAAAATAAATATACATTTTGAAAAAAATATCATATGCACTCTGGTACCTTTTTCTCTTGTATCCAAGAGTACTTTCATTTGCTTCTAGTTGTATTTTAGCCAAGGACTTGTTCCTGTGAGTTTTTTTCATGTGAATGTCCTTGAGTAGAGCAGCCTATGTGTGAACAACTGGAAAAGCTGAAAATTTCTATATCTGTCTTCATTGCCTACAGAGGTTATAGCCAATTACTGACAAGTTTAGAATTATAAAAAACAAAAAGAAACCCAGCTACATTTCCCTTTGGCAGGATAGACTGTGGGGTATAATCTATCCTTTGGAGTTTTCTCAGGGATCAGGTTGAGCCTGGAGTCTCATCAATAATTACAGTGTTATTTAGCTTCTTTTAATTACAGCTTTGTGATATTTTAAATACAGTGTGGTTTTATTTTTTCAAAATGATCTAAATTACACGTTTAATATGCATTTTCCAGAAAAAAATGTAGTTCAATATTTCTTGCACAGCCTAAGTTTTAGTTAAAATGACTAAACAATAAAAAGATGTGAATAACAATTCCCTTGTCCTGTGTACTTTTGATCACATAAAGCCTAGTACTTCTGTTTTACCTTTATACTTTTATTCTTATCTTGTGTTCTCCATGACAGCTTTAGATACAAATAATGTTTACTCCCACAGTTACGAGGCAATATATATTTGGCTAAGAGATAACACATAATTTAAATATATGCTTCTTGACTTTTTATGCTTCCTGTTTATAAAAGTTAATTTTTACCCTCAGTAGAGCTTAAAAATCTCCTCTTGATGTTTGCTTTCCTCACTGTTTTAATCAGATAGTGTATACATATTTCTTGTAATATTGCCATGAAATAACTACACTACACAGCACGTTCAGAAGTCTCAAAAGTCTGCTAAAAAAAAAAAAAAAAAGTCTGCCCAATATAAGTTCAATTGCTTTGTTTCCAAACTGTACGGCTAATTAAGTAGAGGCAAGAAAAAACTTGAAAGCAAGTTATCAGTTGTTTAAAATTTTACTATGCAGAGATATATAGACAGACAGACAGACAGATAAGAAGGTGATTAGTGATAAAGAATTTTTGATAATTATTTTGAAAACCTGACATAGATAGTATTCAACTAGTGAAAACAAACAAGGGCAACTAGTAAAAACAAACAACAAGTTCTGAGGGCTGGAAAGATAGCTCAGTGGTCTACACAAGCTCGGTCCTGCTTACCTGGCCAGAGCAAAGACGAGAGATCTATCCCCAGTACAACATTCTGTACCAACCCTAAAACTAGGCATGGTGGAACATGCCTGTAATCTCAGCACTGGGCATGCAGAAACAAGAGGGTCACTGTAATTCTGAACAGAAAAATGAGATGCTGTGTCCAATAAATAAACTAGTTAATTTTAAAAAATAATTCTATGGCCACTTAGTTTTTCAATCTGTAATCTGAAATATAATCAAGCATTTTAATAGTAAAATTTTTCTTATGTGAAATCTTGATTTCATATATTAATGATGAACTCATTCACTGAAATTTTGTTGGAGCTCATTGAGGCCATGACAGACTTGATCAAAGGGAGTGCAGCCTGGTGGCTCAGCACCCATGCTGTCCAAGTCAGCGCTTACTCAAGGATCTCATGCAAAATAAATAAACTGTATCCAATTTTCCAGAGTTCCATAAAAATAAGCATTCCCCAGTTTCAACATTCTACGGATTACAGTAAGTAGTCTCTTTTTCATCAAATCATAAGAGATTTTTTTCTGTTTTAATGTTTAGATTTTTTGTTTTTTTAACTTTATTAATTTTAATGAGAAAGAAATAACAAGGAGACAGTTTCAGAATAGGTGACTAGGATAGTTAGAATAATTAATTATTACATATTGTTGCCTTCATAGAAGTTGTTCAGAGTACAAGATATAGACATGATATCTTTTCTAAATACAATTAGTACAAATCTTTCTTCTCATTGAACTAAGAGAAAGTAATTTTATATATAGTTCAATAGTCTATAATAGTAGTGGGTTGTCAGCAGAACTGGCACTGTTGCGGGCTGTTGACTTGAGCCTATTACAGCTCAACATATTAATATAGCTTCATTTTTATACCTCCTGGTTAGATTTTTCTACTGGGTGGTTAAGACCAATAAAAAGCAAGCAAGAACTATATAACAAAATAATGTAACTTTTGTATCTGACAAGGTCAGTCACATCCTCTCAGGACTTACCATGGAACCATGTAGAGAGTTCTATAGAACTTGTCAGTTCTCTTGTCAGTGTCAGCCATCTGGATCAGCCACAGCCACTGTTGGACCAATTTGTTCTCTTGGAAGCCTGAGAGAATGTTTTCTCTCTAGTGACGCTCCTTAGACACACTATACATTGTCGATTTCTTTCCTCTGTAGCTCCATAATCTCCTTGAACAGAGAACTTGGGACATGACTCAGTTATAAGATGTTTCAGTACAGTTCTTATGTCTTGAGTCCTCATTGAACTGAAGGGTGAGGGCCAAATTACTCTTTGTAGCCCTTCTTTTTCTCTAAGTTTTTGGTCCACAACTTAAATTGTTAATGTTCCAGAAGAGAAGCTTAATGATATTGTTACCCTATAACACAGGTACTTAGGCTGGACATCATTGTCTTTCTGAACATCCAATGCCTTAGACGTAACATGGAACTGGTATTTTCCATCAGTCGTTGATATTCTAATAAACCTTTACAGAATATATATATATATATATATATATATATATATATATATATATATATATATATAAAAAACCCACACATTTTTACAGAGAAATTTAGAAATCTAACCATATGCAAAATTGTAGCAGGTCAATCCTATGGCATTTTTTACTTATCTCTTATTCTCTTTTATTACTGGTTTCAAAACATTTACTTGAGAGAGAGTATAGCAATAGTTGATATGACTTTAGAAGCAATATGCATTTAGAAGATCAGAATGATAGACTGTACACGAAACCATTAAGACAATAGTCCTAAGAATCTCCATCAGGTTTTTCAAACCAGCAGTTAGTTAGTATAATTCTCACCTGACTAACTAAACATGTAGACCTATGTGAACTGAGTAACTACACTGAGTACAGCCATGTGTGACACTAAAAACATGTTTGGAACACCTATCATTTGTAAGAGACTTTTTCCTGCTATAAACTGTTAAAGCACTGTTAACTAATTATTTATAATTTATATCAAGATTTTACTTGCCCTTATTCTTTTTGTGTCTTCCTAATTTATTCTTTTTTTTTTTTTTTTTTTTTTTTTTTTTTTTTTTTTTTTTTTTTTTTTTTTTTTTTTTTTTTTTTTTTGGTCTTTTTGAGACAGGGTCTCGCTATGCAGTTGAGGTTGGCCTTGAGCTCACTTTTGTATCCCAGGCTGGTCTCGAACTCGCAGCAATCCTCCTGCCTCAGCTTCCCGAGTGCTGGGATTACAGGAGTGCGCCACCACGCCCGGCTCCTAATTTATTCTAAAGTGGATATTGTATTTATACACCATCATGATTCTGTGGATCTTATTTCTCTATCTTCCTGTAGTTGGTGTTCTTGAGGGTCAACAAAAAAACTATAATAATGAATACAAGTTTTGACTAATGATTTGAATTTGCTAAGAATGTAAGCAGAGCAAGTTCACTTCATTAAAATATTTACCACTGAGTTGATAGTTCTTAAATTGTATATAGTTAGGAAAAACACCATGATGTTTTAATATAAAAATACAAAGGAAAATTAATATTATAATTAGGCAAATTAACATATATTATATCACATATTTATCATTTTGTATGTGGTAGGATCAACTAAGCTCTATTCTCCTAGCATATTTTCAGTGTATAATACAATATGATTAGTTGTATCCTTACTTACCTTAGTCTTTCCATGTAAATATAAATCCATACACTCTTACCTTAATCTTTTCATTGCCTACGCATTCTTCTACTCCTAATAACCGCTATTATACTCATTGTTTCTCTTTATTTGACTAATTTTTAAAAAGATCAAACACAAAGTAGATCATGCAGTGTTTGCCCCGCTGTGTCTGTTGTATCTCACTAAGCAAATGTCCTCCAGATCCTTCGTGTTACCACAAATGGTAAGCTTTTCTTCCTCAAGACTGAGTAATACTATCAGAGACATTTATGCATTTGCATTTTAGTGGACCCTCTGGTTTTAGCTTCACATCTGAGTTCTTATGTATAATGGTACAATGAACATGAAGATGCAAATATTTCTTTAGGATATGAATTACGTTTTTAAGACACATATTTATATGTCCACAAGTGGCAATATAATGTTTTGTGTATAAATTATAAATTAATAAAATATTGAGGGTCCAAAATTTCCAGATGGGTGTGAGAATGAAAAAGATGAAGTCTGAGAAATGTAATGAAGTAGATGTGGCCATTACACATGACAACTAGGCACACATGAGATAAACGTTGAACTCGAATATAGCTTTGAAAGCATGTATACAACACCTGATCAGAAAAATACAACATGTTTAATTTTTTTAAGAAATGTGTCCGAACAAAAGATATACCCCTTATCATTATTCCTTTCAAAATCCTCTCCTTGGTTTGTATGTGCTGCACTATTCTTGCCTCTTTCTGAAGCAGTATAAGAAGATGTCCTTTGGGAGTCTTTGGGAGATGTGATCAGTCTACAATGGATACTACTGTCACATGCCATTCAATAGAAACGCAGACTTGCAAAGACAGCACAGCATGCCCATGGCGATGTGCTTCACCAGAGATCATACTGGATGACTTTTGACCTTGTCAAATTCAAATAATCATTAAGTGTGACTGTTTTGAGTCACTCGGGACATCAAGGCAGCCAGGACATCTAGGAACTTTATAGTGCTCATGTAATGCTTTTACAAATAAAGCCAAAAGATTCAAAAAGAAAAATAAAATATTTTGCAAAATTTTGAATTTAGCAAATTTAACAACAAATATTTGAACATTTTTTGTTGTTGTTTTGTTTTGTTTTTTTACTTTTCTGGTTTGTTCTCTGAACTTTCTGATTTTCTGTAGGGGCTGCATCTATGGATGACTAAATAACACTGAAAAATTAAATTTAATATACTTTCAATTAAAAAGACAATGTTAAAATTTAGAGATAATAGAATTTGTTTATTCTAATTACTATCTGTACAGTAGTTTACAACATTCAGGATACTAACAAAACATAGAGATCATTTCATTTAAACCCAACACAATTATATAAATATGAGTCAGACTTCAGATATGAAAGAACACTACATCTGGTCTGCCTCCCAATTGTACAGTTTCTTTCATCAATATCTATATCTCAGTTCATTACCACTGGATAACTGAAATGTACAGAAACTAGCAATTCTCAGGGAATTACCAAACCTGAGAGATTGCAGGAGACTTAGAAGCTATCAAATTCATTTTCTTCATTTATGAGTGGGTAAAATTTGACCCACAGTGGTAACTAATTTATTGATATCCACAAACTGTAATTAGATTCATGTGTCTTATGTATTCCTTATTGTTGTATTGTCTCCTTTAGGTACAGTTTCATTACGAGTATCAGGTTAGTATTGACATCCAATGTAGGTCAGGCTAACCTCAAACTCACAGCAGTCCTCCTGCTCCAGATTTCCAAGTGCTGGGATTGCAAGCATGTGCCACCATGCCCAGTTTCTGTATCCCTTAAATAGCCTACTTTCTCTTTCTCTTTCATAATAACCATGGCTTCCCATGCTATCCACAGTATTTGCCTCTTCAAGATAAGTCCATTTTAGAGTAGGATTTTAAAATATCCATTTTGAAAATAAACTATGCTTCCTAAAAATAAGTGCACCATTATTGTTTTGCTGCATTAAAAATATTGGTCCCATGTAGTAGTAATAACCTACAGGGATTAAAATGTAGTAAAATCCTGAAGTGGCTGTCATCTGAGCCCAAGAATATATCAATCTATTTTCCCTCCCAGTTTGCTTGGGAATTCTCCTTACTATCGTCTTTTTTTATTACTGTCAATAAGAAATAACAATGATCCAGTTTCAAAAGACATTAGTAGTACATCCCCAATAATTATTACAATGCATATTGTTCTCTTAATAGTAGTTATTCAGAGTACAGGATGCAGACACAATAATTTTTGTAATAATTATTGGTACAAAAATTTATTCTTATTGAATTAAGAGAAAATAGTTTTATACATAGTCCAATATTCCATAATCATAGTGGGTTATTGGCAGAACTGACCATGTCAGAAGCTGTTGTTTAAGCCTTTTACAGCTCAGCATACTAATCAAGCTTTTCTTTTTATGCCTTGTGGTTAAACTTTTCTGTTGGGTGGTTAAGGGCAAGTTAAAGCAAGACCTGTATAGCAAAACATGTCAATTTTGTATTTCCCATGGTCCGTCAAATCCCCTCAAGATTTACCTTCAAACGTCTAATCTTTTACGGTTTCCACATTAGTTCTTTTTAAATTAGTTTAATTTAAATTTATTGCTTGAGATGCTGTTTGGAATAGATTTAAATTAAACTACACCTTTGGAAGCATTCTCATTTTCAACCAGATTATATCATTAATAAGATAAATAGAGAACCAACACACAGAATATTGAATAGAACTACTTCATTCCTCCTGAACAAACACATTGTTATATAATTAATATAAAGTGGAGAATTTATATGTATTCATTGCTCATGTGAATGCATGAGTTTTTTTTTTTTTTTACCTTTTATCTTTATCGTATGAAAATAATCTTCCAGGGTATAGTGCGTGCGTGCGTGCATGTATGTGTGTGAGTGCGCGCGCGTGTGGCCTGTCTGTCTGTCTGTCTGTCTGTCTGTCTGTCTGTCTGTCTGTACTAGATTTTGCAGCACAAGATCTCATACATATTAGTCATACATGATGTATCCTGAAAGACAAATTCTCTAAAGGTAAATCATACTCCCAGCCTGTTGTACATATTGCTTTTTGCAATCATATACTCATAGAATTTGCATTTTCCTTTGTTTCTATACATACCTATTGATATTTTCAAGGGAATACCATGTACCTTTTTCATACACACAGAACATAGGAAAACTATTTGAGAAGCACTTATTTGATCATCTTTTTTTTTTTTTTTCCAATTCAGAAACAGCCTCATTAAAATAACCTCACAGGTTGAGGAGAAAACACTAAAAATATTATATTCATTAGAATCTAAAGTACAGGGGCCCAGCGGGATGGCTCAGTGGTCTAAAGTGCCTGCTTGGGAAAGCTTGGGCGGCTTCAGGGACCGCGGTTCAATCCCCGGCACCACATGCTGCGCCAGCCCTGCCGTCAGGGCGCGGGCTGAGTCAGCCATAAAAATGAGTGAATAAGCAAATAAAGGTTATGAAACAAGAAAAACATAAATAAATAAAATA